>VMBQ01008200.1:0-39193 GCA_007657795.1 Dreissena rostriformis
CTTTTCTTTTTTTGTCATTCGTGGTTTACAGTCCCTTTAACACTATCAGCTGAAATTCCAGATACCACATGGAATTTAAAGACACTGTTTGAAGTGAATATATTTTCTAGTGTGAAAATTATAAGACCAAAACACTTGAAAATCAAATTTTCACATTTAAGCTAACTTTAAGCACTTAATCCTTATTTTTAAACTGTTAACATTGAGCGTGCACATAGCCATATTGCCCTGAGTTATGTGTCACTGCATAATTTGTATAATGCTGAAATTGCATGATTTATGTGCTGTTTCCTTCAACACTATGGATAATCAACATCGTTATAATATGCACTTTTATTTTTTATATTTTGAAGTATGCTTGAAAACATTGTTAATTCATGTGAATTTACTTTGCTACAGGATATTGACATTGATTTTTTAGACGCAGTGTGGATTCTGCAACATATAAATCAATACATAAGAATCCACTGATTAACGGGGTACATCAAATTATTTTGACTACAGTGAGGTCGTCAGTTCCGAAAATTCTCCAGTTCCGAAACAAATCGAAATTAATTCACCAAATTAAAAAAAATATACCACTTTCAACTAAACAAATTGTGCAGTCATGCACAATAACATTTGATGTTTTTTTCCCCACAAAAACTGGAATTAAACAGCCAACTCTAAACAGTCATCATCATTGAAGCGCTCGCAGACATTTTTTCGAATGGCACAAAATTCTGCATGCGGGTGTGTAGATCAGTGAGAAAGAAACGTTTATTTTCCTAATCCGGTATCAAGGGTAAGTGATCGTGGTATCGATTTGAAGAATATTCATCAGAGAATCAGAAAACAACTAGATGTGTACAATTTCAGTTGAGCTGTTGATTAAAACACGCGAAGGCGCCCTGGTACAGATGTCAGTTACGAAACACCCGTTTCCCGTAATGGGGGTCGTCTCCTGAATCGTAACGTTAGCCTTTCACTGTGTTTTCTGTTTCAAGATTATTTTTTTTTAAATATGGTCCACTGAAACATTCATTACAGATCAGCCTGTGTTGACTGCAGCGGCACAGGCTAATCTGAGATAACAAGATATGCAGATGCACTGTACATGGTTTTCTCTTGAAAGGGTCCATTTGTTTTTGTTTTCTTTATTGTAATTTTTGTTTTCTCTATTGTTATTGTTATTACACGTTCTGTGATAACATACCAATCAGGTTATGTTGTTCATATTTTAAGAATGATAAATAAACGATTTTGACGGTTATAGTTTGTTTTGCGACAACCCCTGTAATGAAAATGCACCTGCTGCCACGTGATTCGCTATTGGAGAATATTAACCAGAAATGGAGAAACTGTACGATCAAGGAAAAACATAAACACACATTTATATTTAGAAAGTAACTAAAAATCAAGGTGAGCGCAGGATAAACGTTGAAATTATCTGACAAATACCATATATTCGAAATCAATGTCGGTCGCTGTTTTAAAGTATACATTTATAATTTCGTTAGTGATTCGGAACTGAGGACCTCACTGTATGTCAAGTTTCCATACAGTCAAGTTACCATTACTGGATCATTACCCATAGCGGATCACTTTGATGTTCAAGACTGCGTTTCTCGATAAATAGTAGACATTTTAAGATGATACTTTGCACACAGCATCTTCAAGGCCTGTTCTTAAAAACGAATTGATTGAGTCGTATTCGGAGCTACTCTTTGTCAAAGATTTCGGTACGTTTTGCTGACATGTATATACGACTATGTTGACTTCCGTCTCGTTTCCAAATCGAGGTTGAACATTATTCGCGGCCACATGCTATAACTCTGTTGGAAAGTAAGAAGTTTACGCATTAATTTAAAGGCCATTTAGTAGTCTTTCTGCCTGCAAAAGTCTTTTTCAGTTTTGAATCGTGTTAAAGATTTTGCAACACCTTAAATGAAATGAAGAATTAGGGCAATAACGGATCAAGCGTGATAATATGCGTATTGATAATATATAATATTAAAATATATGCAAATCTTGTTGATTCTTTCAATAAATGATCTCAATCTTAATGTTTTATTTATGCTCCATGTTCAATATCGATGATTAGATATGATTCAAACAATTTACATGGTTTATAAGATGCCCATATCTTTTCGATCTATTTATAGGATNAATTTACCGTCAATATACAGCTATTTAGGTTCAGTGAAATATATTCATATTTACTTTGGCCCTATTCTGTTTTGGGAAATCTGTGTACCCAGCAGAAACCCAACTTGTCTGATATGGTATTAACCAACCAAACAGTATTATTAAATGTATTAAATGTATTATAAAATAATTTAATACAAGTCTGATAACTCGAATTTATTTGAGCTAGATTCAACAGAAGGGAAATGTAACAGCACAATTCTGGCAATACAGGGTCAAGACGGAGACATCTGGAATTATGACAAGCCGGGCAACTGCTTTTACACTTTGGAGGTTAATAACTTACCAAATAGATTAACTAATATACAGTTTGTAGTATGTCAAAAATATACATAACTACACTTTAAACTATGCATAACTTTTATATGTACATAACTAATTTTATAACTATGCATATTTTTTATTTACTTGTAACTACGTAACTTATCGTGTTTACTCATTCGCTAAAACGTGTGATGTTCAATGCCTTTCTCTGCAGGCGCCCGAAGGTTTAACGGTTCAAATTACACTGACATTCATTAATTTTGGCTCCACTACAAGTGATGGAAAACGTATTGTTATTCGGGACGGTGTAAGCACACGTAAGCTGTACAGTTAATTTCATTACAAGTTTAACACAAACAAATATTTAGTTAATGAGGTGTTACATTGTTTCATATGTATTGTGTGTTGTTTTTTTTTACAAAAGTCGTCTGTTTGTGTGCATCCTTACTTACCGTTTATAGTAAGCGTTATTTTTTAACTTTTGTTTTCCTTTATAGTGTCGTTAATACAACACTCACTTTTATTTAATGCCGTTACGAACAGATGGCGAGCATCTTTGGAAGATCTCTAGTGGTGAGCCTTTACGGAAAAAGTCGGTATGTGCTACAAATCTCTTTATTGAGTACCATAATCAGGAGAGCACCACGGCCGGTCGTTTCCATCTTACATACTCCGTGGTAACCTGCATGGAAGAGCCGACAATACTTCCTCCCACATCATTCTTCGAAGGAGATAACGGTATGTGTTTGATTGTGTGCCGAACGTTATTATTTCTTAACATAGGAAAGGGGTTTATGCTTTTTTAATGGAGGACATGTGGGACAAGTGAATACAGATTGTACAAGCTCTGTAATACATACTTATAGTAGTAGGTGTCCATTTTAAGCTTATTGTTTTAGTTGTTGATTATTTCCATTAAAGTACCAAAACATTTTAATGAATGTATAGCATTCAGACTCGGTATATTGATAACAAAGTTTTAAACAATTTTTTAAACTGTTGTCACAATCTTTAGATATGCTCCCGTTATATAATAGACCATGAGTTTTTATTAATGATTACGCATAGTACTTACTTAAATAAATTGACACAGCACTTGTTTTTGGTGTTTGGTGGTAATATAACTCACATAAAAGGGTGTGTAGGACAAATAAGTTAAAATGCAGTTGTTTTAGTTAAATGAAAAAAGATCAAAGGAATGCGATAACTTATCAACTTAAGGTTTGCAAATGCAATTAATTGGCAATAATAATGGTTATTCAACAAAGATCATACGATTTTACATTGCATTTATGACTGATAGCACAAATATCGTTTGTTTAATTTTGTCTGCGGCATATTTCAGAAACAATAAGAGGTTTCATTTTACAATGAGGTTGATATACAGATTTCAGTGCGGAAAAAGTAGTGAACAATTGCCCTAACTCTTGTTTCCATGTTTTCCCTTTGATAATGCTTTCCTTTAATATGTTTCAATTGCATATTTTAAAAACTACGTTTAGATAGGTCGATAGATCTTATCACAAGCAACTTCAGTGTTCAAGAACAATAAGTCTTGCTTTCATAAAAGCAAAGGTATTGCCCTTTTTGTTAAAATATTATTGAGAACATATTGAGAAAAAAAAAAGATTTCAATTTCAATTGTCATTGGTAGGGCGCTCTCATTGAAGAGAAGTGCAGTGCCTAAAAAACATAGCTATTGCTTCCATATGTTTACAAGTATTGCCAGTTGTGAAACGTTTATTCTTAATTTTCGTTCGGGTCATATCTTCAACCAAGACGTGTTAACACAAAACTTCATAGTTATAAAGCCCGCAAGTGGAGTGCACACGAACCATACTTTTTATTTCTATAAGTATTTGGTTATTGCTCTTGATTTATGTTTTAACTGAACTTCTTCTTCGGACATGTTAAAATAGTCTTCAATGATTTGCCACAGTAAGTAAAACTAATCATTTTAAACCCAATGAGTAATGTTCTATGACAAAGCAGTATTCAGGGGTTATTTTAGACACGACCGAAGCTGCCGTAGTTTGATGCAAAATACTTAAAACAACAATACGTTTATTTTAGCTCGATAAACGTTTTTCTTAATGACATTCTCTGAAACGAAACGGCAAACTTTGTGGAACATTGTTGCACACGATTTCATCTAGAACAATTAAACAAAGACAGTCACTACGCAGTCACTCGTTACTCTCTCACACACTCACTATCTGGAATGATCATAGATCAAAGCGTTTACAGGTAACGTAAATAATGTTGAAAGCTTCTGTGAATTTTACTTATTGGCTTCAAAATCAATCCACTTCTTCAAGTATCGAATAATTGCTCAATCACCTTCTCACTCCTTACCCATACACTCATTACCCAATAAATCATTAACTCAATGACTTACTCACTCACTCACTCACTCACTCAGTTCACACTCGCTCGATTCTCATGTCAAATAGTTGTAGTTTTCACTCCCTCACTCATACCTGTCTCAATTATTCACATACTAGGATGATTGTAGTTCAATACATTTGCGGAACACACATTTTGCGTTACAAGTCCCTCTTACCTTGACTTGTTGACAGCAATACATGTTAAAAACGTAGAAATAAGACAATACAGTAGAAAGTGCTGTCTGAGTAAATATAAATGTGCACACTTTTTGGTCAGTTTGTATCATTTTTTATGAGAACATCATTAAAAGATTCTTTGATAATTTCACTTAAACATTTTGTTTCAATAAACTTTTTATAAAAATCAAGTCAATGCTACGTGGATTACAAATGCGGCTTAGGGTTTTATACAAATATTTATTTTCAATAAATGAGGTTCATTGTTTGATATTTTAGAGTGCGGATGCAGCAACCAAACAGTCTGTGTTCTACAGGGCTTCGAAACGATGTAAGAAACATATATAATATAATTAAAAACCAATTTAAATGAATAAGATCACTTTCAAAAAACGATTTTGTCGTATAAGTAAGCTGTTTAATAAAAATTGTGCGTATTATGGGAACACCTTCGGTGGTGCTGTGGGGAGCGAAAGTATTCTGCGACACTATTATTTATCAATATGGATGTATGCAAGTGCAATGAAGATAGTATTTATGTCCGTAGCGTGATAATACAATGGAATACATGTTAAGTTAAAACGTGTAGAGTATTGTTTTTATAAGACCGTTTCTTGACGGGACGTATAATGGAAACACCAATTGTTAATGGGATGACGGGTGAATAGGCGGAAATAAACAATTTTCAAAGACATACAGTTTTTATCGAATCTTTACCGAACAATTTGATTTAACTTAACTTAAACAAACTCAACTAAGCTATGAAATTTTATCTTTGCAAAAATTATTATATTTCTCATATTGTATGCCGATGATGTTGATATTCAACTATAGTAAGCTATGTCCCGAAAGATTTATAACCAAAGACCAGATGTAGTTGATACTTGCTTTAGTTTAATTTTATTCTGCCATAAAAAAGTAATAATTATATCTGTTCTGGTTTCCCTCTAACCATTGGGCAGTTAAGTGATAATTAAAATGGAAAGTATTCGCTTTTAGTGATTATACATTACATTTCTCTGTAATGCGGCTAGTATAAATCATCTTTAAATGTCTTAAAAAAAACACTCTGAGCAACGTTTTCGGGTTTCAGCTCCTTAAAACATGTTTAGACCCCAAATGCCTTCAGTGGCCGTTCAGGATTGTTACCCCAGTTTTGTGTTTCATTTGTTTGTGTGGTGTTGCTATGTAGTTGCGCGTCATGACCATTACATGTGTTGTGCGTCATTCTGTTGGACAATTGCTGCCTTGCAATAGATAAAGTTCCACATGCTGTTATACGATTTCTCTCTTGCTATTGCAGCTGAAGTTTCACTTTTTATTCATTTCATACATAGGTACCTCTTGAAGGTCTACTTGTGGTTGCATATGGGGAGCTTGGATCGAGGTTTTTATTACTGAATATAGATCAAAAAGGTTTCGTTCAATACCTCGAGGACACAATGAGCTATTGTTGCAAAAGTTCACCAAAAAATGCTTATACCTAAATTGTAGACCCTAATTTCTGTATTGTGAAAGTGTGGTATAAATGTCAAGGTAACACTTACAAAGTGGCAAACCATACGTTTTATCTCAATAAATCTACAATGAATTGCGATTGTGTAATAAAGATGCATACATGGATACATTTTGTCAAGTCCTGGCTCGTGATGGTAAAAAAATTGGGTAGGTGATCATCAGGGTCACAATTACATGTACTACATATATAGAATTGAGAAAAAAATGAAGCTTTTAAGGCCAAAACACGTTGTTTATTTCCACTATCATCGTCAAAATAATCTATTTTTTCGTTAACTTTTCATACGACACAATATTTAATTTCCATTTTTACTCAAAGGCGTCGGAACCGTGCCCACAGGCGCCGTGGCCAAATATTGTGATAAGTAGCAGTTCTGAGAGAGTACTTTTTGTTTTGGAGCGTATGAATAAAATTACCTATGACTCTAATCAACACCGTCGCGCATGTACTCGATGACATATTTAAACTTGATAAATGTGCGATCATGAACACAGATTGGTACCCTAGACGCGGCCTTTTGACTACAATACGATTTACTTAAAGTGTTGGGATTGTCAAAATGGGAACTGCACACAAGACCGACCGACAATTGTGTTATGTCAGCCAAATAAGTATGCAACCAAACAAATGACACACCGCTAATATATTATTCTTGACACTGACCCTTCCGACATATAGCCATTCCTAACATTACGATTATAAATGTAGATACACAATTCATTGTTTACTGTTTATTATGCCATTTACCTTCCGGTATATTCATTAAAATACATTAAAATACGAAGGTATTATTTATAAGAAACCGTCATTTTGATGTACATTTTGACAATTATTGCTTATTATCTTTGACCTTAATAATATATATGTTATTAATGACAATTTGGAGGGTCATTGTCCGTGTTAGCGAATTAGTGGGTGATGGATGACAATTTGGAGAGGCCATTGTCCGGGTTGGCGAATATGTGGGTGATTGGTGACAATTTGGAGAGGTCATTGTCCGGGTTGGTGAATTAGTGGGTGATTGATGACAATTTGGAGAGGTCATTTTCCGGAGTGGCAAATTAGTGGGTGGCATGTGTCCACCTGACTTGAATTTGACGAGGTGTACCTTACTTCAATATGTTTTTTATCATGGCTTATGAAAACATTTTTTCATACTTCGGTTAAACAGATAGTTATGGTTGCAGTACTTCACCATTGCTCGAAATTGAAAACAAAGAGAAAAAGGAAGCATGGTTTCTGCTTAAAAATAGATGATTTGTTATGCGTGTTATCGGATTCAAGATTTTCTCTCCTTAGCCATTAACGAAAATTCTCCAATACCATAACACTTGCTTAAATTGAAATGAACTTCATCATTGCATGAATCGGTACCTTGACTAATGCGATCATGTACCTTCCCATATTGTCGTCAGTAAAAATAACCTTACATGAAATTAATGTGAATTATTTCATGCTTTATCAAGCATACGTAGCATAAATTCAACTTAACATTTTCAGAAAATAATAGCAATACATTATATTATAATGGTCCAATTTTTTTAGAACTAGTTATGTTAAACAATAAATTATACGCTTCATTCGTATTGAAACATGTGTATTAATGCTATGTGTATTGAATAACCTGAATACTTTTAGACGAATGACAAATTGGAAAAAGTGAAACTTCTGCAGCACCAGCAGGAAACAAACCGTAAAGTAACACGTGGTACTCTATTTATCGGCAGGCAAACGTTGTCAAACTGTGCTACACAGCAACGAATCACAATAATTCATATAAGCAACACATACACTAACATAAATAACACTTCAAGAACGGTATAAATAAGTCTTAATAAATCGCGCAGCACGACCACAATTAAACTATCACTTAATAATTAAGTTAAACGCGCTTGCATATACGTTTTGGAGTCGTTTTCAACTCGCAAGCTAGTCTAAATTCACGGGTATGGAAGACGGTCTCAACGTGTACTATGTATACAATGATAAAGTAAATGTATGCTCGATAGCTTGTGCTTTTATTCTTGTTTGCCCATTTGTCTTAAAGAAGCTCCCATTAATATATTTTCTGTTTTTCTAATAAACAATAAAACATCTTCTTCTGGGCATATATATTTATTCAATATGTCTTTAACTTCATTGAAACTACTCATTTGTGTTTAAACATTTAAATCTCCATCATAAATTGTTATACATTAAACTGCTGTTTCCAAAAACATGAATATTTGCTTAGTTTTATTGACATTTAATGCCCCCCCCGCTGCCTATATTTTTGCAAGTGAGTTATTTTACAAAATAACTTATATAATACTAAGGTGCATTCCTGGGTCTCAGTGTGGTGTTGATATCTGCGGGAATGGTGCCACGTGTGTGAACACCAGCAGAGGTGACCAGTGTTTCTGTGTTGGTGGGTTCACTGGGCAATTATGTAATGAAACAGCAGTAAGTATGTGTTCAAATAAGCATGTATGTTTTTTTTTCATATTGTGAAGACACACCTGAGCATTTGTTACATACATCATTTTTACTAAGCATAATCAATACCTGGGTCATACTCATGAAAGGCATTGTCAATGTCATTACTTTTTGCTCATGATATAGTTTTCACAAAGCATAAAATATACATGGAATAATGTTCCAACTTTTGATCGAATTAATTTAGTTATTAATTGAAAGACTGTCACATAAATTCTTTACTGTGTAACCTAATGTGACTTATTCATAGATCACACTTTGTTAATAATAATATTAATAGCTAACCTTTAGCTCACAAAGTAGTGAGGTTTTGTGTGTGCCTATGAACTGCCGTTCTAAAAGTTAATATTTGATTACATTTTCCTGAGATTCCTCTTCCAAGTTTGACAATATTCATTTTATATATCACCTGAATACAAAATTATCATGGCGAGCTTTTCTCATCGCAAGTTGGTCGATAATTGTTAAATTGTTAGTGTGNATTAACTAAATATTTGTTTGTGTTAAACTTGTAATGAAATTAACTGTACAGCTTACGTGTGCTTACACCGTCCCGAATAACAATACGTTTTCCATCACTTGTAGTGGAGCCAAAATTAATGAATGTCAGTGTAATTTGAACCGTTAAACCTTCGGGCGCCTGCAGAGAAAGGCATTGAACATCACACGTTTTAGCGAATGAGTAAACACGATAAGTTACGTAGTTACAAGTAAATAAAAAATATGCATAGTTATAAAATTAGTTATGTACATATAAAAGTTATGCATAGTTTAAAGTGTAGTTATGTATATTTTTGACATACTACAAACTGTATATTAGTTAATCTATTTGGTAAGTTATTAACCTCCAAAGTGTAAAAGCAGTTGCCCGGCTTGTCATAATTCCAGATGTCTCCGTCTTGACCCTGTATTGCCAGAATTGTGCTGTTACATTTCCCTTCTGTTGAATCTAGCTCAAATAAATTCGAGTTATCAGACTTGTATTAAATTATTTTATAATACATTTAATACATTTAATAATACTGTTTGGTTGGTTAATACCATATCAGACAAGTTGGGTTTCTGCTGGGTACACAGATTTCCCAAAACAGAATAGGGCCAAAGTAAATATGAATATATTTCACTGAACCTAAATAGCTGTATATTGACGGTAAATTCAAACGTGCGGGAGTGTAGTTAGTTAAACACGTAGGAGCACTGGGACACACACCTGGTCCTCACATTATGCAGTCTCAAGTGAGGAGGGACCATTTCCTTAATCGCCAAAAGAAACAAGAATGACAGATCGCATCTGATAAGGGTCTGCTGCACCGTAACACGTAGCCAGAAAACAGGATTGCATTATCCGACATTCGGATGATTCAAGTTTGCTTTTATATTTTTCGAAGTCCTAACCAAACGCCGGTACTATCACTTACTGATCAGGAGTAGGGTTTGTAGCCCAAACGAGACTGGACCGTCAAAGACCTAGCCGATCGTCGGCACAATCGAGCGCGTAATGGTTATGGTTTTAATCCTTACCCTTACGGGATGAACATTTTGAACAATTTGAAATTGTCGCCTACCGATTAAGGTAACGGCTAGAAGCGATAATGATACAACATGGACAATGTCATAGAAGTTTAGAACTATACATTTCGAAGACAAGATGCCCTCCTTCCACAACATATACTGAGATACAGACAAAATACATTTTGCCAATAAAAAAAGTCCGAAAATAAGTTTTCTTGTATTATTCGCACATTAAAACGTTACTTACACGTATCATTTTGCCCAAATTGACATTGACATTTAAGCAAGAGACAGATGCTAGAACCAAACAGTGTTGGACGTGACACGCCGACTCCATACGAAGATCAGATGTACTAATGATCAGTCATTCTACTATTGCCTAATACATGGCAGTCAGGAGAAGGGATATTGTGTTTAAAATTGACCTTTGACAAGTTGATGTGAGCTCGACTTTTTAAGAAAGGACACACATGTTGCATTTAACACACTGTTTTCACATTGATGCCATTTGAGACAATATGTATTAAAATTGCCTGGTAAATGATAAAATGACTCTCCGGACAAGTTCGGACGGAAACAGTTTAAGGATGTATGAATGAAAAGGCCCATTGCGTTACTTTTGATTGGGAAAGTTAGTCTCGTCAAAATATTTACTTAAAAGCGTTTGAAAATAAATTCCAAAATATTGTATGTCTAATCATTTTAATGAAAACCCCCGAAATTTCATATACATATATATATGTGTTTGGTTATATAACTTCTACACTGTATATATGTTGACTCACTCTGAACGGTAGTCACATTCAATTTGAATCCTCTGCCGCTGATATCGTAGTCACCTTTGAATGTCACAGTAAGGATGTTGCTAATGGAAACGTAGACCAAGTGCGTCTTGCCGCAGAATTTGTTATTCCGTGATCCATCCACTACCAGAACATACTCATACCTCAAAGAAACAATTTTACCAAATCACAGCAGTGATAAGTGTTTGCAATGCAAACAACAGCACACTCACCATCAATACGCACATGTTTATATGTTATTATATTGTGTTTGTACCATATGAAAAACTTTATAAAAAATAAAATAATGTAATGCATTCTTAACACATTCAGTCAATACAATGTTCAATAAATACATGCTAGTTTTTTCAGTTAATAAATACTATATTTTCTAGTCAATAGAGTTTCGTACCTGCGCTTTCAAAAGAGTTTGTGTTAATTTTTGGTTTAAATCGCAATAAGAGACACCCGATTTTTACAACATTGGGCACAGTATATAAATCGACCTCAACACGCTTTTTACTAAATGATCATGTTTTTTATTATATTACCCACCGACAGTCAGAACCAGCTTCCAAGTCGAAGTATTCCGAATTTATGACCACGTGGTGCCCATCTGGTACTTCGATCTCCCACTTGCACGTTGTGTTAGGTCTAAAAAATATAGAAATACACCTGATAGTAATTCAGAAGATAACATCAAATGCAAATAGCATAACAATTGTTTGCTTTATTCTTCAAAATCCACCGTTAATATTGAACTTAATAAGATCTTTTCATATGACTTACTCGTACGATTCTTTTCCATCTATTGTAGGGAGCTGGATAACACCTCTATCGGCATCGACATTTCCACCGCAGCTTACTGAATGCAAACAATAGACCATGAACCCATAGGTTTAACTACAGACACCAATTCAATACAAACAACGTCTCCTTTAAACCATGAAAGTTTGCAAACAAAATTATTTGTAATATGACGCATATGTTCAAAGACGACTTAATTTATAGTAAGGTAAATATACCAATACAAAGTTACTTTTTGATAACATAAATACTTATTTAAAACTACAGAGACATTTGTCAATTCACAAACAATGCATGTTGAATGCATTAACAATGAGTTTTAGAAACAAAGAATGTAATTTTATAACACTTTGTTTAAACTGCATGTATATTGATATTTTCGAAGGCAATGACAGATTCTTTCAAACATGCACGAAAGCAGATGCAGGTATAGGATTATAGATTTAGGGGGGATACTATGTAACTATAAACAACGTTCAAAAACACATCAAACTGCACAATAGAGTAACTTCACAATTGCACAATGAGTAACGTTTAATTTGAACATACACACGTTTAGCAAAGTCTTAGTACTGTGCACGTCTACACAATAAACATTTTACTTTAATTGTGTGAGTCGCCAAACACTGATGATAGTTGCCAGTTTTTCATCAGAAACAAGACCACATTGTTTTTTTGATTTTTTTTTGCGTTGTTTTGTATCATAAGTTTAACGAAATAATTTACTCATCGAAATTCAGCAATTACGCGAAATATAGATACTTATGCTAACTTACATATGCTTACTTGTAGCTTATTGGAAATCGAATTCAAGTGATTGAAAAAGAAGAACTTAGAAAACATCTCTTTTTCTTCTTTATGTTTGGAGGGGGGTGGCGCATGCCACCCCTCTTCTCTCCCCTCAATCCCCGCCAATGAAAATTATCAACATAACAATATTTTATACTACAGCTACATCTATAAATACTGATTTTTTTAATAGCAGACTCGAATATATTTAGGCAATACACAGACATGTATGGGCAATCCTTCGCAATGAAATTAAATGAAATTCATGAGCGAATATTAGTAATCCCTAAATTACATTTAACAATTTTGTAATCATAAGCTAGGAAACAAATATTATACATAGCCTATCGTGCGATTCGATTACACAATGACTGTATCAAGAACATGAACAGTAAAATGTCTACCAGGTGCACAAATATAATTACCATGTCTCCGCAGACGAGTCTTGGCAACAGTTTTATCCGCCTTGACATCTAGAATAGATACATGAAACGTCCCGACGAACAATGCGAAGCAAGTGAATACGATCAACATGTGTAAACTTAACTTCAAATCCATTATCCTCGACGGATATTAACAAAGAAAGAGTTAATTAAATGGATTCATTTCAAACAACTGTTTCAATAACACAATTTTGTATGCTCACACATAAATCTACAAATCACCGAATGGTACAGCGACCGTATTACCACATTTCGTTAAAGCTCACTTATACACCACTTAATAAACTTCCCTCATAAGCAGTGAGTATCAAGTGTTTTGTTTCCGACGTTAAATGGATGGTTAAAATAGAGAAACGTTTTGCACAATTTATATAAGTTTATAATATATGACATGATGACTTATCTGATATCAAACTTTAATTTGTGTTAAGTTTTAAGAGTAATGATATAGTGATGACAAACATGAATTCAAACTTGAATTTGTGTTAAGGAAACACAAATTAATGAGAGAATGCTGAACAGCATACACATAACATATTCATGTGTTTAAATTGTCACATATTACAGATATAAGTCGCTTGCAATAAACAATAAATGTTTATTAGGTGTTTTTAGCGAATTATTTCATTACAAATTCTGTAATTTTAAAAGACACCTTTAACTTACTTGCGTTCAACAATAAGACGTGAAAAGGTGGTGAACGCGGGTCTTGATTATATCATAAAAAATATTTACTTTCTATATGTCTAATGTGTAGCCTCAATTATCCTGTGCGCATGTTTGTTTAAAGCTACTGCAACATGTCCACGAGTAATAAAAGTATGTGGTATCACTATAACACGTCACCAGCGGATCAAGAGGGGTGGTGCGTTCCCACTCCATAAACTTTCCGGGGCGTACATATGTGTTCGAATAAAAACAACAAAGTAATGGAATATTATGCTGCTGTTTCTTCTCCCAATATTTCAAAGATGTAACTGACGGTATACACACATCCCTATGTGGATCGGGTCTTTTTAATTTGCCGTAACAAGGCTCTCGTATGTTAAACGATAGCGATTGGGCAACATCGGAATGTTTCGGTGTCTCTTCAAGACAAACTCGGTAAATTCCATGTATACTATTCAACCATTTTGAAACGTTTTGGAACCTTCAGTGTTAAAGCGGAATTCAAAAAAAAATAAAAAAAACGTCAACAAAATGAACGTTTTAACATTTGAATGAAGAGTTTGGGACAGTTTCTGGATATTCGGTAAAATCAGAAAACGTTCAGAATGTGTGGAAACCGTCGATGGTGGTAACCTTATTCAAGGCGGCAAGTTTGATCCACACAGAGCACATCATGCAAGGTTCTGAATGACAGCAGAAGCTCCACGGTGAAGACGAGTCGAAGAGTATTGGTCCGCCATTTGTTAATTAAGGATTTAGAAGCCTGCAAGTCACTAGAGACGTGGTTTACTGTATTTATGTGAAAGATGTTTTATATTCGTGATTTTTTTGGAGCTAGCATTATGTATCCTACATGGTCTGCTGGGATAAATAAAACATAAATAATAGGTTTTGAAAATATATAGAGTCAATATGGATTGGTTCCAGCTCAAGCCTAAAACATGAGTTGGCCTCTCTTACACATTCAGACGTCACAGCCGGTTTATATATACATATTAATAATTGTATTTGGAGTTGACCTTACACCTTCCGACCATTAGCCTCTCGAAGTCAGATTGGGCTATTTCGGGTTGTCTAAGCGACGATCTGGGACTATTCCGTGTCCGGTCGTTACGCTGCTGGAACCATACGAAAGCTTTCGATGGCTGATCGGAATCGTAAATCGAAACTTCGAATAGAACATTAAATGTTAAAAAAATTCGGACTTCGAATGTTCAACACGGGATGATGTCTGGTTGTTCGCCCAATGATCGGCAACCACGTATAAGAGGGGCCAACTCATGTTTGTTGTTTATTAAGGACCCATATAGGGGCACAATAGGCCATGCAGTACCGTTTCAATGATTTATTGTTGTTGTTAGCCAACAGTAAAATACCAGGGTAATTGTTATTAAATGATACATTGTGCATGGGTTTATTTGTGTTTTAAAG
Organism: Dreissena rostriformis; assembly: GCA_007657795.1. NCBI lineage: Eukaryota > Metazoa > Mollusca > Bivalvia > Myida > Dreissenidae > Dreissena > Dreissena rostriformis. Next base: position 15,443 of record VMBQ01008200.1, read on the forward strand.
ACCTATAAATGCATCTCCTCTCGCATAATTCATTTTTAAAATAAGTGGATAATCACAGAAACGCCATATTCTCATCTTTGATTAAAATGCTTTAAATCCACATATATTTTCAAAGTTTGATTGCCAATATCATTGTCACCCCATACCGCTATATCGCTAACGAACTTGACAAATACTTTCATCATTAAGGCTCTTCATCGTTTACAGTAAACGTTTTAGTTAGTTTTTATTTACTCCAGTTGGAAATCAGCTGCAAACAACGAAATTTACCTTATTGTTTATAATATATAATATATAAATTAATTTCCAAAACGTACGATTATATATTATTACAATTATTCTTAAAAGTATTATTATGGTTATTATATTTAATAATAATAATTAATATAATATAATTATTATTACAATAATTATTATTAAAATTATTATTATTATTATTCCTATTATCATTATTTTTATTATTTTACTGATACGCCTTTTTCTCTACAATCTGAAAATAATTGTATAATTTTCCTACTGAAGATATTAGCAAAATAAAAAATATAATGATATCAAGAAACCATTTCAGTAGAGAATTGTTTGTGCTTTTGAACAATTAAATGATTAAAATTTGGAAGACCGTCTTGGAACGGTCAATGCAAGTATTTATAGGTTGGAATGCCAATAATGATGTATTAGAATGCACGCACGTAATATTAAACTTCATTTGACATACAGCTACTCACTACATTATTTATTAGACTGGCATTAAGTATCCGTCAATTTAATTGAGCTATGTACAAGTGCGTCTATCCGGTGGTATTTTGTAAGTGTTTTGTTTTGCCATATGAAGCTGTGTCGAAAGGCTAAATTGTATGCTTCTTTCAGTAGGCACTGTTGTTAAAGAGTTTGACTTTCTGTTATTTATTTCAAAATTGAAATTTGTTTTAAGGTCGGAGATGACAAGCAAAACAGAATATTAAAAGTGCGAGAGTAATGCAACATTGCATAAATACAACAAGTAGTTATATTACATAGAACAAATAAAGTGAAATTGAGATATGTATGAATAATGCTAATAATAAGAGTTTAGTGCAAAGTAGTTTTACCACTAACAGTTTAAGTAACAGTTTTACACGTCAAATCGAAATGTGTTTATTTATATTAATATATTTTATTTTAACAATTGACTCAATGTTTTGCACTTCATTGGTATTTAATTGCGAACATAGCCTTCAATTATTTAAAAACAATTATGTGTGTACTGATAATGAAGGTCATTAGTCAACTCTCTTACCAAAGGTATTGGGTTTAATAGTTAGTTTGCGAATATAAGCCATATATTGCTTAATTAAAATAAACGGAAACTCGTGAATTTTAATTGAAGTTTATTATACTTTAAACTAATAATCCACATGAAAGACTCGTTTTGCTTAAAACCTTACTATGTTACAGTGCAACGTGCGCAGAGTTGGTGAGTCTGGGATTTGTATTACGAATTGCAAAAGAAATGTATTTGAATTTGTAGAAAAACTATATCCTGCCAATAAATTTAAGAGCGTGAAAAGTGTTTCAAAATAGTGGCAGAGTATTGTTTCAAAGTNAATGCTCGAGCAGCATTTATATCTGCTGCAGCAGAAGTTAAAGTTTCGACCTCTTTGTTATCCCTTACCATACACCGTCATACGTTTAAAGAATGGTCCGTCTGCAAGTGTTAAACATAATAATGCAAACCTATTGAATCTGAATAAGATTACATAGAAAAGTCGAAATATTGTAAATAAAAATATATGTTTTGACGGAATTTATAATTATTTGAAAATATTACTTATTAAATGTATATGCTTTTTTTTGCAAACTTAAAACTTAAATAAAGGTTAAATAGTTTTGTTCCGTATGGACAAGCTTGCAAATAAGCACATTGCAGATGTATGGTGAGAGCAATGAAACACAATCTGCTAGGCGATTGACTGTGATATGGGGATTTCATCCACATTGCCAGGACAAAACAATGATATGTACCGGTGTCTAAATTCAAGCAGGACGCATTGTCTGTAGCATTTCAAATTAGTTTGCTTAGACATAAATCTTCATTAATGAGTTGAACAAGGCGCACTATGAAATTCATCGTTCATTTAATTCCAGAGTGGAACAATCAACCATTTGTTTTGCAGACATATCAGGCGGATGAAAGAGAATGACAGATAAACAGACATACAACCAGACAGACGAACTCTCAAACATAGACATAGATATATTGTATTATAAGTAAGAATTTAATAGCGCATTGGAGATTCAGCCTCCAAAAAAACAGCATATAACACTCATAAACTTCATATTTCGAATAGCATTTAGTGATATAGGTCTTTCTTTCTGTACGGATAATCGCCATTAAGTTACGCGATTAGTGACATAAACATTAACTTATGCAGCTCGTTCATAACTTAATAGCGAAAGGAACTACAAGATTGGGGCTATATGTGGCTTAAAAACTGACTGCATGAGACGGTAGTATTCTACATTGGTTACTTCCCTGTCTGGTAAACAATTCTCACAGGACGCAGGGTTTACTTCTCTTTGCGTTCAAGGGACCATATAGTTTTCATATCGCGGAAAAAACGTTGAAAATTTGAGAACGACATGCAAACAGTACTCTGGGGTAAGTTTTTTCAGTGCGTTTTTTATCTAACATTTTGAAGAACGTTTCAGGGTGATTAAAAGTATACCATAGAGATTTAAAAAAATACACAGAAATACACATAAGCATAAATTGAACAGTATAACACAAACGTACTTTATTTGTGTATCGCCGGCAAAGTCTTGGTAGTATTGTTAATTTACATAACATACTTGATATAAATGGTGCACGTGTACTAAATGACAAATATGGCAATTCAAAACAACACCAAATGTACGAAACCAAAAACGAATATATGATAATAAAGTAATAAATACCCCCAATCAAGTTGGAAATAGATAACGGGGTCGACTTTCGAGAGTGTGCTGTTTGACGCACTTTATGGCTTAATTTCCGTATGATTGATTGTACAAACAACTGTCACCAGACGAATTTATGATCCCATATATTGAATGCAGCATACCTACCTCAGCCACGTACACAACTAAAATAATCCTCGATACAAACGTGTGCTGTAAACGTATAAGGGGGCTGATTTCCAAACGGTTCAACAGACATAATCCTTAAAAAACGCGTGCTCTTAATCAGACAGTAAAAACAGACACTACGTATTTTCAAAAATAATGCAACGTACGTAGTTCTGTTTGTTTTTAATTATAAAAGGCGGAGCATTGGTTCTGTTTTTATCTAGAAGTTAAACATAATATAATATATGATCAACCCAAACAAATACTCCCAGTATCCATGATACCTGCTCTATGTGTAGCGCTAGTAAAAAAGGATAAACTGAATGCACTTTATAGTAGGTTAGGAATTTGAAGTCAATGATACATCAGAATGTTGTTTATTCGTTTGCGTGTTTTTTTATAACTGTTTAAGTCGACTTAGGAAATAATATTTTATCTTAAAGATTTTAGTAGAATTGTAAGTGGGTTACGATTTTGCGACAGAGAGTTTAAGCATCTTAATGGTTCTGCCAACGTCTCTAGAACAATATTCAAAAGAAAATGATCCGCCCATAATTATAGAAGAATATCCCAAACTTGATTCCTTTTTTTGTTGATAGAAACTGAAAAGCAGCGTGTCCTGTTAGAATAATATTTACTAATAAGTAATTGCATTCAATATTTGTCGGACAAATAAATGTGCATTTATGAAATCGCATATACAAATACAATAGAACAGTGTTGTTTAACAGAAAGATATGTGGATTTCCGTTCACATGTTGCTGGATCTGTTATGTATTGTGTGCCGTTATTTCATTTGTTTGTTGTAATTGGAACTGTCAGAACTAAGAGCAGTTTGTTTATGTAAGAACATGTTATCAAATAGTGTTTTACAGCACAGGCCATAAACAAACCGTATGCGAACTAACTTGGCAAGCATATTTGTTCTCTTTGCATAACATTGATTTAGTCTGACTGTGTTGTTAATGGAAAGCAGATTATATGAAGTCATAGTTAAATTGGCTGTTCTCGTTATTGTATTGATGAAAACATTTTTTAGTTATACTAAATAAATCGTTCTACTTGAAAAGAAGGACCGGTTAATAGAAGTGAAAGTACGTTTGTGTTGAGTCAATGTTGAGTTCCCCGCAATTCACTGTATCGTGCGTGTAGTGCAGTTTCTGACTAGGAAACCTTGTATAAGTGCAAACAGTCCCTATGTACGGAAGTGCCAACGGCTGCAATTATGTCTAGGGATCTTGCGATATTGCGGCAATCTGCTCTCATATCATCATCGTTCTATCAAATTGTCTATCCTTTTTATACAATGTAGTGATAACGAAATATGTACAGTAGATATAGAGAATACATGGTTGGTGCCGAGATGGAGAAAGTTTATCCGGTGAGGCTTAGAAAAAGAAAATAGGGCGAGCTTTAGCGAGCCCTATTTTCTTTTTCGGGCCGAACCGGATAAACTTTCTCCATCTCGGCACCAACCATGTATTCTATTTATCCTGCGTCATTTAAAATTATGCCGCTAACACATTTTATCAAAGACAAATTATTAATTACGATAACAAAATAATTATTCTGTACACAACATTCCTTACGACCGAATTACTACCGATTATGTCAAGTAAAAAATAGTTCCACATTAAACTGGTCCTTTTAATACTTTCCTATTGAAATAATGAGAAGAAATAAAAAATGAATCGAGAATGTAATATTTTTAATGTTGGAAATTGAAAACAATGTGCAACAGCAAAACAAAAACTGATTTTATTTTTTTATCATTAGAAATTTTAAAAAATAGGCAACAGCCAAAACAAAGACTCAATTTTATTTACCTCAATGACAGCTTTAATTACTTGTTCTGTTCGTCCATCCCTTTATCGAAATGTATTTTAAACCACACTATTTCTTCATGGCGTTTGTATCGAATGCTTACCATTCTGACCTAAAACAAGATTTATGAAATCGTAATCCTGTCGGAGCGAGTTATTTTATTCCTAAACAAAATTAACAAATATGCATGACAAACACAATCCGAAATACGTTTTGTGTTCGTTCAATGCTTTAAAAATATTAAATATTTTACTGTTAAAAAGCCACCACGTCCGAATTCTTGTCCCTAAAATCCACAAAGTCTTGCTTAAACTAGATATGTATCGTCAGAGGAGTGACGTCACACGAGAAACGTCATAAATTGCGTCATCAAGTGAATGGAAATAAAAATACGGAAAGCCGGTTCTGTAATATGTTTTAAAGAAGATGCAATTTAGGATGATATGTTATAAACGATAACATTCACGATGCGCCTCAATAATGCGTCACCCTTGTGAAGTGTATTGGAAAGGTTACACTCAACTATGTGTCACAGCGTGCGTAGGAATACACTACTTCCTGTTGACCGGAGATAGGAAAATTTATTCGACCCTGCTTTATTTGGTCAATGTTTGCAACAGAGGCAGGATAAATCTAGTTTCGTCTTTTACACAGTTTATCCTGTCCTCATACCCGCATTCGCGAAATTGACTGCATCCCTCTAAATAACTGCATTCATCTGATAAACTGCATCCATCTGATAAACTGTATCCATCTGATTAACTGCATTCATCTGATAAACTGTATCCATCTGACAAACTGCATCTATCTTATAATAATAGCAGTGATGTTCATTTCGCTAGTGTTTCGCTTTCGAAATAAAGAAAGAACAAATGAAAATCATGTGATACATATACTACCAGATAAGTGTTGAATGCATATACAACCATTTGTTCGGCACGAACACATGAACCACTCTCCAAGAATCATGGTTAAGGGTTTGAAAGCCTTTCTTAATAATCGTTTCTGTATTAAACACTTAGATCTGCCTAGTATTCTTTATATTTCATATTTAACCAAGAACAAATGCATTTTGCCTTTGTCTTTAAGGGTTCTCATTACAAATAAGCAAATAGTATTCAAATAAATATTGTTCTTTTCAACGTTTATACTAAAATCTCTATGCCGAGATCACCTAGACGTGATGTCAGTGTGCACGCTTCTTCGGCTTGTGTATTGACAAGCAAATTAATTGTTTTGGCAGATGACACGTCCTTGACACGTCCTTATCGGTATTTTGAGACCGTTGCGTCTACTAAAAAAGTCTATAGCCGTTACAAAAAGATACAAAAAAATCATCTCTCATTATTTATTTAGATAGTGTAGTACATTTCGTATTTCCTACTGCCAAAAACTCAGTCATGAGTTCTGCTTTCCTAGCACGCTTGTCAGAATCATGTCACTTAGTGTCACCGTTGAAAACAATTTCAAGCATTATTAATACATAATGACCGATTCGGATTGAGTGTTGTTGGTTTTCATAAAAAAGTATCTGTGAATTGTATCATCGCTTTAAGCATCCGATACCAGGGGAAGAAATTAAAGAGACAAACATTTTCACATAAGAAGCGTGGATTGTTTTCATGAAATACATGGGTAAAGCTTGCTTGGTTGCAAAAAATATTTATTGTTGATACTTGTTGTGTAGTATGTGAAAATATTTAAGGTATTTCAACATTATGTCAAATTATACTCGAAAATAATTTCAAATATCTGTTAAAAGTTTAAATGTTATCAACCATTGAACCATATTTCCACAAGGGTTACTTATCTTATACATAGTTTTGCACACTGTATTCCTATTCAACTACCAATTCACAAGAATAACGACTAGTTAAAATACTCAAATGATTAAAAAGTGCTACAGCGTCGACTCTAAATTGACATTTGACACATCTACTAAAACCAATCTCCGTTCAGATCGACGTTCGTCATTGGTAGTTTTTTTGTGTATTCAAACTATGCAGTATTGTTTTTTGAGTCTAGGTTAGTCTTCATTCTTAAATTTAAATTGAGTAGGTAAATACGATCACAGAAATGTCAGTATAAAAACGTCCACACAATCAGGAAGTATTTCTAGTGTAGTGAAACCTTCACTTTAAATTGTAACGATAACCCTAATGTTACGGAAACAATTATGTAGTGGTATGCGTTAGGCGTATGGTTCCAGTTTATTTCGAGGTAGTCCAATAAAGTCAATGATGAAAGATATACATAAAACAATAACAGCAGCTTGAAAAATAAAACGCTGTACTTTGATACACACAATAATGTGAATATGTACTTAATGTCATATATTTGACAATACAACAAGACCAAATGTTGTTTATACGAAAATACTACTACAACTCACCAGGTTGGTACAGAAAATGTGGGACTTAAGTATTACTTTCGTGCATAAGACGGTCTTGGTTGCCGCACTGTATGTTGTTCTTCTCATTTTGCCAAAGACACAAGACATTCCTACTCGTTTTAATGTTCAAATGTTTTAAATTAGTTTACGTCCTATATACCGAAGTGTGCTAATTCTTTTAAGAACGCTAAGATATAATTAGTCTAACGTGGATCTTAATGTGTAGTTCTCTAACGTGCTGGATCCGTGCGGATTATTTTCTCATTATCATGTATTAACTCTTTGATACATTATATATGTCACGCTATCTGTCAGCGCATTTGAAGGATGTGTTAAGAATTTTATTCAGACTGGAACTGGATGCTGAAAGCAGTACAATATCAACTGCCTTTTTTGGGGCTGCAATTTTAAGGCCCTCTTTTGGCAGACCCTTTGTGCATTGCTGTTGTTGATTCAGAAGTTAATTCACAAAATCAGTTAAATAAAAAGGAGGAATCATTATCTCTTGTCTTGTTCCCTGATGATTTTCCAATGGCAACGAATCACATGAGTGCTTCCGAAAGTGCTGTGAATTAATCTCAGCAGCTGACTTCGGGCATCAAGTTCGTAAAGTTTAATATTACACCTTTTGTCCACACCTTATCAAATGCAGATCTAACGTCCATTTAAGAATTACAAGTCGCTTCCACGCTCGCAACGGCAATCACGGGCATCTTGCAGAGAAAGTAAGACCATAATAGTTTTCCCCTTTGTTAAAACCATATTGCAGTTAGTTCAATTCTTTCACAGTCACTCGTTTTTAGTCGATTGAGGATACAATTTGTCAATATTTAAATCACCTATTGGAAGGAAAACTGTCCAAAAAGCATTCAAATTTGCTTATTATTTCCAGATAATTTGAATATTTATAAAATGTCCATGAATATGTATAACGTAATCCATGTGCGACAAAATGGTTACACATAATGTTGTTGCGTTCCGTGGTCACTATTTGACGAACAACAGACGCAAGTCTTGTTTTTAAATTTCAACAATCAACACAGCGTTCCAAATTTGAACACACATGATAATAACAACGTTAAATATAATTACGAAATGTATGATCTTTACATCTGAACGTTCTTCAGCCAAACAGTTTCATGCCAAGTTAAGTAAATACGGTTGCGTAGTCTAATATATAGTAAACCGTTTACTATTTGAACAGTACCGAATGGCCACGATTCAATGACAATTCTCGTTGAAACAATTAAAAAAACACAACGCTGGAATAACTAGATATACTTTCAATACGTAAAAGTACAGTTTAAATGTTACCATTTATATCACTTAATACTCAAGAGTTTAATACAAAAATTACAATTGTTAACATTTATATTACTTTTAAGAAACGAAAACATGGTGGACGTTGCCACTTTCAGATTTTAAACTTGAATGAGCCCTCCGGCCGAAAATTGGTCACTTTATCCAGGGCTTTACATTTGTGACCAGAAATCGGTCACTATTGCCAACAACTTGTCATTTTGACCCAAAGTTGGTCAATTTCAACACATCTTGGTCACGATGTGACCTAAAACAGGTCACACAAACGGCTTTGACAAATGAAGGAGCCCTAGCAAGGATACCACAATTAAATCATAAGTCATTATTCCAAGATGGCGGACAATATAAAATGACATGACAATTTATAGTGAAAATGCAAATAACAATCATAATAATGAAGAACATCGTGAACTACCTATGGATTAATAAAATATATATGTTCATCGGCTCAATACAGTGCTTTAAGGTATAAACAATTCATTTACGTTCTAAATAATTTAAGCAAAAGTGCGTCTCGGAACAGACAGTCTCTCAACTTAAACGAGAAAACAAACAATTGCCTCATTCCTTGTCAAAATGGGTATACGTATTTAAAAAGAAACACAAGTTGAATACATTCCATTAAATCCCAGTTCATATCAATAGTGTTGGGTCATACAATAATACTAAGGGAATACACTAGACTATTACTGTTTATTATTGTCTCTATTAATTGACCAACTTTAAAAGTTAAATCAATGAAACGTTAAATGTTGTTTCGTATGTTTGGTCCCGTACTTTTTAGATAATTGGTCACTTGATTTTAATAAAAGATGCGAATGTTCTCTGAATATATCTCTGAATATCTCTCCTGATAAGGTGTCTGGGATTTCATTATTTCTTTATTCATACCACAAATACATGTTATTGCAACCCAGTTCATTGATCAGATAAACGTATCCAACAAACAGAAGATTCCATACAAATATATTGTTTCATGTTTTATGATCTACAGACAAAACGAATATTGTTTTATTGTATGTTATTGTAATTCATATTTAAGAGATAATTTTGTTAAAAGATGTTCAAGCAGGGCCGTCGATCTCCGTTTTTTGGGGCCGTCCCCCATCAAAAAAGTATACTTTTTTCCCCTTTTTTGGAAAAAAAAAATCCCCCTATTTTTTTATTTTTTTTATTTTTTTTTTACAAAGAAGTGTCTCAGGATTATTTATCTCAATTAAATTTCAAGTACATCTATTCAAATATACTTAATTATGAAAAAAGGAATGAATATAGTTCAATCAGTACAAATGTAGTAATAAGATAGTAAGTAAAAAATTCCCCATAAAAGGAAAACGCCGCGAAAATTCCCCCTCATGAGCCCATGATGAGGGCCCCTGGCCCCTGCCCCTGATGGACAGAGACGGCCCTGGTTCAAGATACTGTGAATAAATCACCATTTATGTAAAATTGCTCTCAATGTTTAAGGATCAATAACAGATGCTGTGCCGTCAACATGTTCTTAGCTATTAAGACTTGTTCTTCTGATAAAAGAAGTAAGAGGTTTACCATACCAGATCAGCTAAACACATAACAAACGTATGAAGGAGTGATAAATGGCAATATGATGACGAATAGTTCCAGTCATAAATAAAATCCTGACAACAATAATCAATCAAGGCGCATTCAAGGGACGAATTCGTATTTTCGGTCTGAAAAAGCAACAACATGAATTCATGTAAGAATTTGTAAAATGGATTTTGTTCAAACTCTCAACGCCGTTCGTATGTTACATTTTTGTGGTTCATATGCACAGTTATTTGTTGTGTAATGTTTCTATCTAAAACGATAGTTTTTTGTACAGTGTATAATCCAGACAGACATATATCTTCAAGAAATTACATATTCAGGTCAACAGTTATGTATACGCCAAATTTAATTGTGAAGGCGCAGCAGTAGTAGTAGGATAGTGGCCTATTGATTGACATAGTTGATTATAAGACCAATGCTTTTTTTAGCAAAATTCAATACTCCAAGCGTGTTGCTCTCCATAAAGGTGTATTTATTGATACTAATGAGGAAAACAAGCCAACCGAACATAACTGCATACTACACCGGATACTAAAAACGACGCAATGACAAAATGATGGTGGGAATAGGTAAATGTTAAAGTCGGCTGAAGATGTACCGTTGATTTCAGACTATCTACCATTACATTGGTCTTGAAATGTGAAAGGAGTTCTCACCGCCAGAAATGTTCAACTGCACCTTTTGATGGAAATGTTCTTCTTTATTAATTTTGTTAGAAACGTATTTCGAAAAAAACATAAATTCGTTATAAAACACTAAATCAAGCAAAGTATTACTTTGTATTATAACGAATTGTTATGTTATCATGCAGCGGTATTATATTGAAACGTAATGTTACTGTCGTGTTTAAACGTGTTTCGTCTTCGTTTATAGAAATGTAGTTCGAAACTACATACTTTTAATTGGCCATTATTACATCAGGGTTTAACGATTTTTATCGACAATTTTATCTCGTCGGGCTTTTTCTTTTTAACAAAATGAGTGTCAACAAAATAATATTGTGTTTATGCAGATTATTATAAAATGTTTACTAACAAGAACACGGCTTTATTAACTTTTATTGTAGAGCTTAATTGGTAAAATATCTTATAGTTACCTATAAACGAAGGAAGAATATTACGTTTGAAAAATAAATCTGTAAAATAATATCTTTACTTTTTTGCGTTCTGAGACAAATTGTATGCAGAGCTGTTATTTAAATGCAAAAAGCGTCATCATCCGTTAAGATGGAATTCTAATGGTTATTTGTATAATTATAGCAATTGTTCATATCGCAATAGTCATTTATGTGCAAATATTCGAGCCAATTTAGCTGTAATGGTATATTAGGCAACATAGTTCAACACTTTCCTTTCAACATCATATTTAACGTCAGCAATTTTTTCCTCTTGGCTCCAATCTGAGTTCATAAGTGTCTGCTGGAAAAGTCATTTTACATACGACATCGTATGGCTATGTATTTATAATACAAGCAAATCAATAATATCGAGCAGCTTATATAGTTTGTCTTTCAGTGCAATACTTTATTGTAGTAAAATGAATACATTTTGAAATTTCAAATATCTTGACCATTCAAGATATTTAAAATTAAAAAGTGTATTCATTATAATAAAAGATATTCAAACTTAAAAACAAGTAAACGACATATGTGATTCTTTATGCTGCGAAATATCGATCTCATTTAAGATCATCAAATCAGATCGTATTTAAAAAAAACAGGTCTATTATTACTCGCGGTCTGGATGCACTATGGCACGAAACAGAATAGGTATCCCCAAGATATATTATTGTGCGCTCGGCGCAGTTCCATACTTAAAATGCTCTGCCGAATTATGCTGTTTTGATGCAATCTGTTTGGCTCTAAGAACCGTTATATAAATTACAGTGAAATCAACTTTTAAGTGCCAAAGTGTGGGATGTTATTCGAATGCAAATATTTCTAGGAATCTGCTGCTATTATTTCTAGGGGTTTTCTTCATAGATTGTCAGGAACGATTAAGCACAAAACTGTTGTATCGTCTTTATGTTTCTATAACTGATACAATAGTTCCAAGCTCTTTCAAAGATTGGTGTGTGATTTATCTGGCATTTCCTACAACCGAATAACAATAATAAAAAAACACAAGTGCATGCTACGTCAATTCTTATACGTTCTGCGTTGTAAAACAGTTATTGCAATGTTATAACTTTTACACACTTCTATTAGTTCTGACAGTTATAATTACCACCTACTAATGAAAGGCAATTATTGAATTATGCGAAAGAAAATCACCAGACATCTATGACTTTAAATATTCCAAAAGGAAACCTTGCTGAAACAGATCATGATTTCATCCTTCACGAATCATTAAGGTTATCAAATGATCTAATTTAACATCGTCGTGTGAAAATGACCATTGTGTTCTATACAAATGTGAAATAATTGCGATTAATGTACTAAAGGTAATTGTCTGTATTTTGTTCCAAAAACAATATAACGAAAATAAGGGTATATATCCATTAAAAAAAACAAGCTTCTGTATACGAATTCCGTATTTCACAGTGTGAAATCAGTTTCCGTATACATTGCAATATAACATAACTGTGGTGTTCCGGTGTGTTTTATCAAACGCCTAGATTTAGTGGTATTGTATTCCACGTGTCATGCGAGCTCAGGGAATACAATACTGGTATCACACAATCGACACTTTCGGAAGCACCCGTCGGAAGTTTCTCCACACATAACGGTTTATAAATATTTCTTTATTTGGTGAATAAAAACCATAAAGTCTCATCTGCTTTTGAATATAACGATATCTGGTATTTTTAATAATTTGCGCCTTACAATGATTTTCTGTGCTATGATATGTTGCACAATTTTTAACTAACATGTATTGTTTACAATTTCGGATATAGTATTGATGCATAAATGGTCGTGCTTTTGAAGTAACAATACATTGTAAATTTCGTGCCAGAATATGCTCAGTTCTATCTGGACATCCAGATAGCAACGTTCATATTAGGAGATAAACTTGATAACATACCCATGTGGAACAAAGATCCTGCATTTATTAATACTCTAACACATTGTTTGCGGTCAACTGTATATTTAAACTGTCTTGAAGTTAAAAGTAGAAAGTAACAGAACGAATGTGTGTTGTGCTCTTGATTCTAGTGTCGATATATGATAAACATACACAGTGTGCAAAACAAAGTCAATTTGAAAGCGCCTGTAAACGTCTTCATATATTTTTTCAAATGATGAACATGCATATAAATACACTTGACAAACAATGAACGTCACCGGTAGTGAACAGATGACATTACTCGTGATAACGCAAAGTAACCAAGTTTTAGGAAAGGCATATAATTATTTACAACAGCAATTTAAACTGAACTTTGCGGAATATAAATACTGGTAAAAAAATGAAAATTTAAGCTTGTCTATGAATGAAAAAGTGTTTTAAGGTGTAATAAGTTTTTTTGTTGCGGAAAGTATCTAAATTGTAATAATTCAGTTCTTACAATTTCAATTACGGAAGACGATTAAAATGACACATTTTACATGTTTATTGAGATATAAAGAAACCTATCATGCAACTGGCCTTTAAAAGCATGCCAAAGTTGATCAGCTATATACGTTTGTTTCATTTAATATATATTCCAAGAAACCACACGAAGTGAAAGAGAATAGAATAAAGTAAAGTGCTAACTATCGTTGAAAGATATCTGCATCATTGCTAAGGTAGACGTTGAACGTGTCGATTAAAAATCAACACGTAATGTCTAAAAATAATTATTGGATAATACTCCAGATAAATGCACAATCAACATTTAGTTTTTGGATGAGTCTTTTTACACTACTACACGCAAAAATGTGCATAGGTTTCACTTGAGTAATTTGATACTATTGAATACTTGGTAAATATCTTTTGACATTGTAAATTGGAACACACGCTGTTCCCACACACTATTTCTTCCCGTCGTATCACGTAGACAGGAATGCAAACGGTACTTGAACACTTTCCAATGTCTTATTTATTTACAATTAAAATCCCTGTTCTAAACAGCAGGGTCACTGTTTGACGTTACGTTTTGTTGGCCTCCTTACCAACGAGCTGAAGTTTAATAAGTCTGCATGTCAATTATTTTATTAACGAAGTTTTATGCTCTGTGTTATAAAAAGCAGGATCAATGTTTGAAGTCACGTTCAGCTGCCATACGTCGTCCCAGCGTCTTTTGCCGATGCGGACGCCTTTCCCGCGCCACCACTTGTCCAAATCAGGCACCGACATCCGGGGCTTTTCTGGGTCCCATAGCAGCGAACACATTCGGCACCAGAATTTCGTGTCAACAAATGAGCCAGTCTGTTTCCAGCGAAAGTACTTGTTGTACTCGTCGTTGTTTTTATCGAGGAATTTCAGGTATTTGGCGAGCTTCTCTACTGACCGGAAGTCCTCCAAGTGGATGTAGGAGCCTGGTGGCGCCACCCTGTGGTAGTCATCAGGATGCGCGCCCATTACGACCGGAACTACGTCGTGTCTGAAATGGGAGCACTAGAGATAAATCACATTAAGGTATTGCACTTATTTACCACATTCAAATCACTTTCATTTTCGATACAAGGGGAGGGTGATGGGAACTTACGTCGTTCATTTTCCTTTGAAAAAGAAAATATGTATGCCTGAATAAAATTCAATTCTGTCCATGATTCTTTAATATTTGTTTTTGTGTTTAACTTTAAGCGATTTTATGATTCCCATCTTAATAATTCAATGTTATAATATAACACACTCTTACTATGAACAATACTTTATTGACAACTAATGTAATAACATGTATGAAAAAAATAAACATGTGTCATGGTTATTAATTTATATATAGAATAATAATTTATTTATGCAATGTTTCATAACGGTGAAAACGTATATTATAATAAAATAGTTTAAACATGAAATAAATTGAAACAACTGTAATTCGGATACATTCTTAAAGCGAATCAACATTCTTTATACAATAAATAATGAATGACACTACAAAGAAAATATCTTTGCTTATAAAAAAATATTAATTTAGATTTAAAATAAATTATAAACACAACTATGTAATAGTGATCACAAGTTATGATACGTAACGAAATAAGTTTGAGTACTTGATACACAATACAGAAACTGTACAGCAATATAGATTCTTTGTCTGAGAGCACACATTTATAATTATTATACATAATTTAATCTTTTGAATTCAAAGCAATCATTAGTCCGATACATTTATGATCGCCTTGAATGTCTTTCTGCATAAAAAGTTTTTGTTGTATACAACAATGTCTCAACTTGCTGAATAACACATTTATCAGAAATGCAGAGTAGATTATTGTAACACCTTGTTCAACACAAAGTTGACATAGTGCACATCAAAATACGTCATTATTATTCGATATTCACTAAAAGGGTTTAAGATAGCAATACACACCGTTGGAAGGTTATTTATTCTTCATATTAAGTACCCGTATCTGTTTTACAAAACATGCTTACTTGGTTTGCTGTTACGACTAAAACGGATGATTCAATGTAATGGTATGGAAACTCGAGTTTTAAAACGAAACCAAACAATATAATTGAAATTTCTATGCTGTACACTTAACCAACACACACACATATATATATATAATATATATATTATATATATATTTAACCTATGTAGCTTTATGTATGTTCCGTCATGTTTTAATACATTTTACCGGTATATATCAAAGTATTACATTGAAAGCGTTTCTTCTTACCTCAGTGCGTTCATGAACAGTTTCTCGGTTATGTAGTCCCGACAGTCTGCATTTTCAAACGGCAAGTAGAACTTGTACTCGTCTTTGAGTTTCTGAAAGCATGTCTTTTCATTTCCTCGTTCACACGTTAATGTCCCACAGTATCCGTAAAAATCTACAGTTATGAATTGTTGGAGTTCTATTATTGGAATATCCAGTCTATTGTTAGATGCGTAGCAATTAGACATAAAAATAGCAGTCATCTTTGTTTTTGAGGCGGCAAAGTTTTAAATTTGTTTGTAGTGTGATATGTTCGTAAAATTGTCGTATGTCTGAAATTTATCGTATGGCGCCACCATTGTCGAATCGAACCGGTAGGTGGCGGTCAAGTTGATGACGTCATTAAGATTTGCGTAGCTCGGACTCGCCTCGGGACTCTCTAGTCCGAACATAATCAAGACTTGATCCGGATGTCGCGGAACGACCGACAAGGCTTGCGGATACGTGTTTTCGTTTAACTCTATTTCTTTGAACACCCGAGCATCAATAATTTCCCCAGGAGGTGGGTATTCTAGAAGGTGGCAGTTTTGTACAGGACACCTATGATCGACGAATGCCTTGTTCCCCTTCTGTACACCCCAACCAGATAAACCCTGTGCCAGGAGGATTCGTTTAGGAGCCAAACTGATAAAATCTACGTTTGGCCGGAACTTGGCCTGCGTTAATATTCTATCATCGGACGGATGTTGTTTCCATATTTGGACTGGTTAACGATTTCGAGCTACAGCCATTGTAGACTGGTTATGAAATAACACCGAATCCAAATGTGGCAAATGAAAGAGGATGCCTTTTGTCTGTAGTATTTGATACTGTGGAATGTACTTGAGCGTAATAGTCAGAACTATAAATACTCCAATTAGTAGTAGCAGCTTTTTGTGAATTCTCCGACACTTAATTGCCATTTTGTATCACACCAAGTTTTATTAAACTTGTGCAGTATTTGCAATTCTGGTCTGTTCCTTGAAAGACCCTTCACAAACGTAAGACAGAAACGATGGAAATGGAATCAATCTACTTGTCAAAAACATAAAATTCTTCCCACTAGCATTGCCATCAATGTGTCACATTGAACTCAAAGTTGATCATTTTGCTTTAAAAAACCTCTTGGCAATTTGCTGTCTTTCAATTTGCTTTTAAAACTTCTTGGAAATGTGTTGTTTTGAAAGCCGGCTGTTATGTTGTATGCATAATACATTCGGTTTAAATCAAGTTGTCTCAGAATGAGAAGGCAAAACGTTGTGTTCGGTAATTCCTTCGAAAATTTAGGAGAAATGTTTTATGTACCCAGCGGGGCGTCTGTTCGTTGTATATTTTAATTTGTTTTGTGAAACCGCGTAGGAAATGTCCAAATACTTTAAACATCCACTCATGTGTGTCTTGTAGCTCGTTCCCAAAGCTAAGTATCATCAAGGTTTCTGGAACCAGCCTTGTCCAGTCAAACTGAAAATAAAAAAATAGAGTGAATATTAGGAGGAATTAATGTATCATTTATTTTTGTATATAACATGTTGTGTAAAGACAGGCTATTTCAGTTGAATGTAGGTCATGTTTTAAAATACTTAGATCACACTTCATTACAGCAGTAGAAATATACAGGCATAGTATTGCTGCTGGAGTGTTAAAACTGAGAGTTGTTGCTAGGTTAGAATTACAATATCATAATAAGTGAACACATAACCATGTGGATCTATTTAATTGACACATGTGTTCAATTTTCTGTGAAGAACGACCAAAAACACATCACTATACATGACGAATATTGTAATATTTAATTTTTCGCAGTTATAGTGCGTGCATTGTCAATATAGATTGTGCAATTAGTATTGCAACAAATGAATGCTGCCGATGTCAAATCAATGTGATTACTAATTTGCCACCATAAGCTTGCGTATTTTAACTTAACACCTGCATAAAATTGTAGAATTTAAATGAAAATACCCCGTGTGTTATGAATCATGTGTTGATGATACCGCCATATACATCCCCTATTTTAACGTCAGCTGTCCATAACAAGAAATGTGATGCATTTTAAATCATACCAAATAACAGAATAGCTTTAACATAGTATAATTATGAATACTTAATAAAATGTAGCATCACCATTCCAGAAGACACTTTTCCAATAATCATTATTCCGCAGACAATTTCTAAAACATTAATTCCATTTTCACACCATATTTCTTCACAATATGGCATGCACTCGAATGATTTTACTGCACTTTTGAAATTTAATTTACTTGATACAGGATGAAGCCTTCTAAACATCCGAACTCAATAAAAGCCTTAACACAGGAATCTAAAGAAACATTTTGCCAGGATTCGCTTATTCATTTTTGCCTGGAGAATTACGTGTATTGGGGTCTCTTGTCAGAAACAATTGGATACATAAATCAAACAAAACGAAACAGTATAACGTTCACTATATATTAAGGTGTTTTATATATTTAATCAATTGATGGGTGAAAAACAATAGGCATAATATGTTATTGATTTTAATGGCAGTTCGTAACTTTGTGTGTTAAAACCCTCGATATTTCATACGGACGATAAATTATCCCGTAATTTACAAAGCTGTTGCACATTTCTTTGTCATATGTTCGACAATGTTTTCCTGAGCGCCTGCAATAAAGCTAAAATAAGCGTTACTGTGCGAAATCCTGAGACTGACTACATACATAATAACAACCAATAACTTTTAAGTAAGTTTTAATATCAAGATCACATATGTTTCAAATTACACGTCAAAATATCGAATAAAATCTAATACGTTTAAAAATACAAACAACAACCGAACATTAATATGTTAACACATATAGCAAAATAGAAGTACAATAAAATGTAATGCAAATATCAATTGAATAAAAATAAAACATCAATATTATAAAAATAAATATACAAATAATATATACCTAAAAATTAAATAATTATTTAAATAACTTACATGAGTTACAAAACTAATACACAACACATTCTTATTTTGGGTGGCGTGTTGTTGCTTATTCCATAATAAAGAACGATTATATGGACTGTGAAATGCTTAATACTTCAAATGTATATTGGGATTAAGCACATACGAAACTAACTCGAGGTGAATGCATCCCACATCGATAAAGCGTGTGGCAAAACAATCAAACGGCGACTCATTAAACACGCTTTTCTATAAAGTCGTGATTTGTTCATGTCATATAAAAAGAACACTTATGCTACTCCTAGAAAGCCCCTTTTAAGTAGTATGTTCTGTAATCATTTTAATGACACGCATAAATCAAATTGCAAATGACGTCTCGCAAATAATACACAACAAGTAAAGCTCACTGTCAACTCATATCAATTTCCACATACTTGAAACATTTTACGTATCCAATTATGTCCTTTGTGTAATGGACGATAACGCCACTGCATAAATGCACAGTCCCATAAATGGACCTGCTATAGTTACCAACTGGTAACATTTCCATGTGTGTCTGTTTACAAGCGCTCGCATTTCAACAGCTGCTGTTACGCACAGGATTACAAAACAATTAATTACCGAAGCTAAATTCAATTACAACATTTCTTACGTACCAGATATGTATTCGCAAGCCACCTTTCGACACCGACTACAGCTACTTACATTCACTGTTAAACTGAGCAGATTAAGGAATTAAATTCTTTATCATTATCAAAAGCTCATCGCCAGTTTAAGTCACAATCAAATGTATTGATAAACCTGATAGACACAGTGATTATACGTATACACTTATCAACTAAAGCGATACATTTACAAAACTGCAACCACCTGCTTTTTTAAATATAGGGATGACAATAAAAGCTGGCAATATTATGCTTGATCAATACCTCATGATTGATTTACCATCTATATTAATTACATCATAATTTTGTCTACGGCGTTAATAAATCACTTAGACTTGTATTAATTCAAATCAAATATCCATGTGCAAACTAACAAAAGACCTAACCATAACGCTCCAGTGTGCCTTGATTCCGCCAACATAACCCAGTCACATAACTTCATCAATCAATAAAAAGATAAGAATATAATTCATTGTCTAAAAATCCCATTGTATCCACAATGTTAACATCACATACATTGCCAATAAGCACATGCAAAACCAATTCGAGTTTGATGCATCCCGCATCGATAAAGTCTGTTGAAAAGCGATCACAAGGCGAATCATAAAACACGCTTATCTACAAAGTCGTGATTTATACATTTCAAACAAGCAGAACACTTATGATACTCATATTTAGCCGCTTAGAAATAGTATGTTTTATCATCCATGTGCATGCATAAAGAACAAAGTACAAATGATGTATCGCCAATAATTCACAAAAATACAGTCAAGGTCACTCGCATATAAGTATGAAATAATTTTCTTCACTATTTAAAAATTAGACGTATCCAATTATGTCCTTTTGGAAAGGGAACATAAAAACACTGCAATCTGCATAAAAGCACAAATCCATACATGGACCTGCTATATTTGCTAACTAGTAACATTCCCACGTATGTCTGTTGTCTGTTTATAGCCGCCCGCATTACAAAAGCTGCTGCTATACATAGCATTACAAAACAATTAATAACCGAAGCTAAATTCAATAACTACATTCCTTACGTACCAGATATTTATTCGCAGTTGTCCATTCAACCGACAACAGCAACTAAAAACGCACTGCCAAACCGAGCATATTGAGGAATTAAAATCCCTATCAGTATGAAAGCGCATTGCCAGTTTAAAGTCGCGGTTTAGACCGGATATATTTGTATTGGGTGTCAGACAAGATAACACAGCACGCTGTCCGAAGATAACACTAGGACTTGTTTACATGTTTACAGCGACCTAAGTGTTAAGATAAGTTAAAATATAAAATATTATTTTTAAAAGGCTATCCTCGTGGTAGTTCTTATTTACAAAGTTTACATATTAGCTGTAGGGTCAAATTAAATGAAATCTCGCTAATTTCCTACTCGATCGTAACAATCGCCAGCTAAAAAAGCTTAACCATTTGTCTGTTTGAAAATGGTTAATTTCATTTTGTAACATATCAAATAAATTCAAAATTCAATACATATGGGGATTGCTAAGGCCAGATATACACACTAGTCAGAAAAATGTCTTCGGTTAGATTACATAATAGCGTATCTAATTTAAGCAACACAATTGCTTCATGATAGCTTTTAACAATATAAGTTCCCTTTGCAATAGATTGATTTATATAAATTGTAATTCCGTCACTAGAGCGTTTTGATGTTTTGTTCTGAAATTTCCTGATTAAAAAGTAACATTTATAGCCAGCAATGTCGAGGAAGCTGAGTTAATAGCTCATGTTTCAAACAACAACAACAAAATATCACATTTACCAATGTATTTAACAAAGTCTTCATCTTTTATTTTTATATTTGTAAGTCCTTGTACGTTCCAAGAAAGCACTTAGTACGCACTTAATTACTGAAGTAGAAATATACAGGCCTAGTATTGTTGTTGGAGTGGAAACAACGTGGAGGTATTTAATTAACACATGTGTTCAAATTTCTGAGAAGGACAGCAATAAAACGAATCACTATATATGACGTATATTATAATATTTAATTCTTCGCAGTTACAGTGCCTGCGTTTTTATGATCAATATAGAAAAGCATTTAGTATTGCAACAAATGAATGCATCCGATGTCAAATCAATAAGATCATTATTTTGCCACCATAAGCTTGTGTATTTTAACTAGATAACTGAATACAAGTGTAGAATTTGAATGTATATACTTTATGTGTTATTTATCATGTTTTGATATTACCGCCATGTATATCCCCTATTTTAACGTCAACATTCCATAGCAATCAATTTGATGCATTTAAAACATACTAAATAATAGAATAGCTCAATTGTGAATCCTTGAATAGAATGTAGCATCTCGATTTCAGAAGACACTTTTCCAATAATCATTTTTTCAGCAGACAATTTCTTAAACATTAATTCCATGTTCGCGCCATATTTCTCCACAATATGGCATGCATGCACTTTTACAATTTAATTTACTTGACACAGGTTGAAGCCTTCTTAACAACCGTATATTAAAGCCTTAACATTGGAATCTAAAGAAACATTTTGTCAGGATTCGCCTATTCATTTTTGCCTGGAGAAATGCGTGTAGTAGGATCTCTTGTCAAAACCAATTGGATACATAAATCAAACTAAATGAATGAGTATAATGTTCAATATACACTGCAGTGTATATTTAACCAGTCGATTGGTGAAAACCAAAATGAATTATATGTTATTGATTAAAATGACTGTTAGTAACTTTGAGTTTCCAAACACTTGATGTTTCATCTGGACGATACATTATCCCGCAATGTACTTTACTGGTCCGTGATAATGTACTCAATATAATTTAAATTAAGTGGGTTAATATCTTTTGAAGGGATATTAACAATGTTTTTCTTACAAGGCTGTTGTACATTTCTTTGTCCTATTTTGGACAATGTTTTCCTGAGCGCCTTCAATGAAGCCAAATAAAATAAAAATAATGTAACTGTACGAAATCCTGTGACTGACTACTGACTGTGACTGTTAAATAAAGGATGACGACAGCCTTTATTGACTGTTTCAAGTGCAACTCATCCCACACTTCAGTAAGTTCTCTAGATGTCAAACCACGTGCGTAACTATGCGGCGTGATTGTTTGCAACCGATAACGATGAGTGCATGTATTAAATTGTCAATATTTTACAGTCACATAATTATATACATCCGCTTTGTAAAACGAATGACGGGAAAAGATGGAATAATCACAATTAAACGGTTTGATTGAATGATTAATTGAAATACTAAACGAATTCTTCATGAATGGCTGGATGAATGGATGGATGGATGGATGAATGGATGGATTGATGGATGGATGGATGGATGGATGGTGGGTGGGTGGATGGGTGTTTGGATGGGTGGGTGGATGGATAAATGGATAAATAGATAGATAAACGGATTGCTAAATGGATGGCTAAATGGATCGATTGATAAATGGATAAATGGATGGATGGATTGATGGATGGATGGAAATTATCTAATGCGTTAATATTAAACAAGATATGTTCGTGTATTGACTTCTGTACTAAGGGATAATACATACAAACTGCCGTTACCTTTAATTAACGCGGTCGAGCGTCTAATAAACCATGTTGCCATTTTGTTTGGACAGAAAGCAGTCCGTATTTGATTAGTGTAAGCCTTTTTCGATAACTGGTTCAAATTGGTAATGTAAACCAGATAAGGGAACTCACTTGTCTAGTGACGTATCTGTTCTCAAAGTGAACGATACGTGGCTTTAAACTCCATTTGCTAGATGTGTTTATAATACAAATTTGGTGATCTTAAATCATACATATATAAGCGATCGTAAAACAGTCAGTGTCTCTTATATATAAAATGTTTTAAATTCGTATTTACTCTTAAATGATTAGTGAAACCCTCTGAGATTTGGAGTTTGAGCTCCAAAAAATCGGTTTTAACTCTCAGTGCTTTAAATTGACCGTTCAAGGCGGTGACCCTGCACGTTTGTTTGTTTGTTGTGGATTTTTATTTATTGTCATATACATTTGGTTTCTGTTTGGCAATATTTTTCTTGCCATAAATAAAAGACCATGGCTACACTATTTCACTTTGTGTACATATTTATGGTTACTACAAGTAATTAACATGAACTCCTTTGAGTTTAAAAATATCGTTCTTGTTGTTATTTTTTAACGTTTTAGGTTTACTCTTACAA
>VMBQ01008201.1:0-40403 GCA_007657795.1 Dreissena rostriformis
TGACAAGGCTGGATTTTTGGCAACCAATAGCCTCCATAGAAAGGTACCTAAATTAAACATTTCGTATGTTGAAACTTATAGCCAAACCCCACTACGCTTTCCTTTTCACCGAATTCTTTATCATCATAAATAGATTAATAAAAAAATATACATAGAAGAACTAGCAATGGGGGAGGGGGGGTGTTACATATATTGGTATATGGTTGATTATATGCAATTGGTGTGTAATTTTGTTATATACATATATTTTTTATGTATCATCTAACCATTTGCATATAACTAACCATATACCAATATATGTAACCCACCATTGCTAGCTCCTCCGGGATTAAGTCACTGTTCCAGTAGAGACCCGGACACGGCGTCTCAACTAGGAATTTGGTGTGTGTGTGTTAGTGTTTACTTTACTTGTAGCCAACACTGATGACCGGGCTTTTCATCATAAGCCAATTTGGCAATCGGTTTAAAACAAAATTTGAGAAATGTTTCATATAACTATTTGTATACCACCAACCATTTACCAATTATATTTGTATAATCAACGTGTAGCCAATTCTATTACCGGGCTTTTGAAATCAGCCGGTTAAGTTTGCCGATCGGTTTATCACCACATTTTTGAAAACACATTAGTTTACCACCGACCCTACACGAAAAACCATTATTTTAGCTTTTACAGCAGTCTCGACAACTGCGTGCTTGTCATTGTACCCATGTTTTCTTCACCGTAATGTTGAACACATCTGCGCTGCCTTGATATCAAATTAAGCACCGCTAATATGGACGTAATAAAGTCGCGATGAACTTAAGATGATGCTGCTGCTGCTGCTGATTACGATGATGATAATAATGATGATGCTTCTGCTCCTGATTACGACGATGATGATGATGACGATGATGCTTCTGCTGCTGATGCTGTTGCTGATGCTGATGCTGCTGATGCTGCTGATGCTGCTGATGATAATGCTGCTGCTGCTTATGATGATAATGGTGATGCTGATGATGATGATGGTGATGGTGATGATGATGGTGATAATGATGGTGATAATGATGGTGATGGTGATGATGGTGTTATACATAACTTCATTTTACTTAGATTGACATCTTAATAAAAAGTTATAGCATAGACGATTAGATATAACAATTCTGAAGTAATCGTACAGTGTTAACAGTGTTAAGAGTACATCGTCTAAATACATCAATAACATATACATACATGATGTCACGTTTTTAACATTTTGCTTAACATTGTGTTATGGTTAGATATAGGTCTACAATACACAAATTACTACATATATTATATATTTATACATTACTTCATTTAACTTAGATTGACGTCTTAATAAAAAGTTATAACATTTAATTAAATGCCTAAAAAGATTAGATATAACAATTCTGAAGTATTCGTACAGTGTTACAGGGTTAAGTAGGACAACCCTATGTTTATTACAAAGTATTGTTCAAAAAAGTATTTCTTGCTTTTAACGCAAGTTTAACATATTTTGCCAACATTAAAAGCTCATTCGTGTTATTACCATTTAGTAATTGGTGGAATTTATATACAGATGGTTTATTGTAGTAAAATGGTTTTATATACTTCTTTCTGATAGTGATATATTTAGTACATTTACATACAAAGTGGAATTCATCTTCTATATCTGTTTCGTTACATAATAGGCAATGCCGTTCGTTTCTTGGGGTGTTTTGAGTAGCATATCTGCCAGTCTGTATTCTTAGTGGAAGAACTGACAATCGTAATTTAGTAATGTATATCCTCTGAGATTTAGGGATATGATGAAGGTAATGTTCATATACAAAAAACAGGTTTAAATACACAATACATGTCCAGAACCGGGCTGTTGTCGACAATCCTGTGCCAGTCCTGGATGTACGTATCAATAACTCTACATTTAAATTGATGTAAATTTTTTTACAATAAAGTGAAAATGACAAAAACGAATGATCGCTTAATTCGTTAAAATCGTTCACAGTTAAATCCTTAATCAACGAAAAATATCGTTCTTGACATAGCAAGTTATCAATTGTGGATAGCACGTTACGTGAAAAATATGTGTGCTTACAACTATCACCAATCCTACCGTTCACAATACGAAAACTCGAGGATTTACACAAGTCAAGAAGTTTAATCCCGTGATTATTGAGGCCCTGACCGAATGCACATCGGGATTATAATCACTATCATCGGTTACTATATTTAATGTGTCATGTGTAATATAATCGCATTTGTTACTAGTTCTTCTATTAAAATCACCGAATATAAACACTTTTCCCCGATAAGTATATGATGCAATATCATTTTCTAAGATATCAAAAAAATCCACATTAACAACGTTATAAGTAGGTGAATCTTCACACCAAATGTAGCAACCACACAAATATATATCCTCCTCAGTACCAAAAAATATACGATCAAGTTTTAATCATATAATAGAATCATGCTGGTTTTTTTTTACAATTTGGATACCATCTTTTAAACATTCTTGTTAATATAAAACGATACCACCACTACATCTCTTAGCATTTCTATTTTGAAATTTTCTATGAAAGTTATGACTCATAAAACAAATGTCAAAATTGGAAAGGATATTTGAAGGGTTACTTTTTTACAGTTAGTGAGTCCATTTACATTCCACGAAATAATTCGGAGTTCTCCTCCTTCGTGTCCCTAATCTCTCACCGGACGGCCGTCTACGTAAAGAGTATCAAACGCGATCCAGGCTCGTTTGCCCTGGGCTCTGGCCTCTTTCATCTTCGGCAGAAGCTTGCGGCGTTTGGCTACTACTTCCGGTGGGAATTGTTCACAAACATTAAATCCAGTACCGCTTAACTCCTTCCACTGACGTCTCACCATTTCCCGATCTTTAAAAAACGCAAACTATGCCACAATCGAACGGGGTTTCCCTGGGGTGCGCTCGCTCGACGTTCGATGTACCCGCTCAAACTTCATGGTATCAGCAACTTCCTTTTGGATTTTTAATGCTGTGTAGATATGTTCTCGTAGCTTCTTCTCCGTGACTTCCGGTGTTTCGTTTTCTGCCGAATTGTTTTCGGGCACGCCAGTAAAAATGAGGTTATTTCTCATGGACTGGGCCTTAAGGTAAGAGAAGTCGTCCCGGAAATCCGTTCGCTCCTTCTCAATATGTTCAACTCGGCTCGTAACTTGCGCTATAGCAATATCGACCCCTTCAGATACATCTTGCAGTTTTAGCATTCTATCTTCGACAGTTTTAATTCTGCTTCTGAAGATAGTTTATTTTCTACTAGCTCTAAACGAGTGCTTATATCTTTAAGACAACTCATTATGTCTCTAAGGGTGTGCTCACCTTCTATCCCTGCCATAGTGTTACTATCCTGTTGTGTATCCCACTGATCTACAAACACACTTGAATCGACACCAGTCCCCAAAACACCATCACTATCATCGTTATTATTTCCATAAAGCACTGAATTTGTTTCGTTTAAAACTGCACTCACCAGCACTTCACTTTCCGCGGATGGGCCTCTCTGTTTTTGTTGTTTACAATTTTGAGTGTGTCCATCCGAAGTATCTTTATCACTACTATCACTACTTTTTCTTGCTTTTCGTTTAATTTTCCTGTCTTTGCCCATAGATCCTGTTATACAGCACTAAAACCACTTGTAGATTGCATAAAAAAGTTAATATGAACGATTATTTAATTATATATCCACTGTATTTCTTTCACTGCACAAAAACACAACAGTCTCCCGCCATATCACCTGACTTTATTAACAAATAACAATATTAAAGTTGACACAACTTGCATTCATAATTTTCACCTCAACAGATAACATCATTAAAATTGACACTACCGTTATTGTATTCATAATTTTCACAGATTGTTTACTGAAATACGTTCCCATCTGCTCAACAGATAACTACGATCATAATGTAATAACTGGCATCGATTAATATGAACAGCATTACCTTACTTGTTGGATTCTCCTTTTTGAAGTAATGTTATTGTTCAACAATTCTGCTGAGAAGAATAAAGCAACACGTTTCTGGCAAACCAGCAACTCACACAAGATGGAACATTGCTTACGAAACTTAATGAAACGTTGTTTACTGACTTGCCAACTACCGGCTGCACAACTAATCCAATGTCTACAAATAAGAAACTTGTGCTCATTTTTGTTCGGCCACAAATGGTCTTTTCCAAAGCCCGACTAAATATAAAAAATAATATGAATTCTCCACTGACATGACCAAATATTTATTCTGGTGGACTAAATATATAACTGTTTGACCCATGTTTCAGATTTATTTCCCAAAATAAAAACTACGAGTAAATTTCAATTCGTTTTTTTTTTTCCTTTCTGTATGACACTGAATCACTGCCCTTGGTAAGGATTGTGGAAATTTATAACAGTACTTTTTGATTCAATGGAAACAAAGAAAACACAGAAATATTAACGATCCGTTTTACTAGCACTACCATAATAGTGTACTCATTTAATGACGTTATCAAAACGATATATTGCGTTAAGAGATCGAGTGTATTCGTAGTTTGTTTCCAAAATAAATATTGCTGGAAATCATTTGAGCGAGCAGTAGATTTATGTTTGCTTTTGTTTGAAATAGTAAGTGTTCAATTATTTATTACATAACTGCATTTGGAATGTTATTTCTTTATTTAAGGCAAAATATCCACAAATCAAAATTTGCCGTCTTGTACAAAAACAAAATATGTTAAAAATTTGTTTTCATCTGATGTATGATATGCAGTATGCAGATTTAAATACCATCGTTCAGTTTAAAAAACAACATATGTCGATAGATGTGCAAACCATATCATAAGATCTATCGGGTTATGTAAATTAACAACTGAGCGATACATGGGGCCCCCATTCTAATATTCAATGTAGTAAAATTGTAACGACGACGACGACGACGACGATGACGACGACGACGACGACGACGCTGATGATGATGATGATTTTTTCAAGTTTTTATAGATAGCCCTTTATGCAGGGGAGACAACTAGCTACTAGCTATCAGGCTTGTTCCAGTAGAGTTGGCCCCCATATATTAATGTAAGGTTATTATTTTAATCTTAGGTTTTAATTAAAACATATTTTTTTCTGATTTAACAAATTAATCTTATTATAAATATAATGAAGAGAAACATGTTTTACTTAAAATGTGTTTTATTTCTTTTCTCTTATTCTAAATTCAATGTGAATGGTTTGCACA
This sequence comes from Dreissena rostriformis, assembly GCA_007657795.1. Lineage (NCBI taxonomy): Eukaryota > Metazoa > Mollusca > Bivalvia > Myida > Dreissenidae > Dreissena > Dreissena rostriformis. Next base: position 5,234 of record VMBQ01008201.1, read on the forward strand.
GAGATTTTTTTTCCGACTCCAAACTCATCCGCGATTTTAAGTGCACTTTTACTTTTAAGTGCACTTTTACTCATAGACAATAACAACACCCGAATTTTCTCATTTAACGTTAAAACTTTCCGTTTTATACGGAATACCGCTACGGCCATCGATGTTAAACTTTTAAATCAAGAGGGCGACAATTCGAGAATGCGATAATACGATGACGACAGTGCGACAATACGATGGCGACAGTGCGATAGTACGATGGCGACAATGCGATAATGCGATCGCCATCGTATTGTCGCACTGTCGTCATCTCATTTTCGCACTCTCGCATTGTCGCCCTCTGGATTTTAATGTGTAACCACGATGGCTTTAACTATATTTCGTAGTTTTACCATTTGAATTTCTGCATATTAAGCTTTAATATGGAAATCTGACTTGATTATGGAACATAAGGGGCTGGAAACATATATAAAAAAACAATGCGATTAACATCTAAATAAACAGGCCTGATTAGAAAATGTATAAAGTGAGTTACAATTTAATTGGCTAACACTTACTAATTAGCATTATTACAATATATTTTTTAATGAACTGATTTCGACACATGTTACAGGTAAAAAGTTTATTTTTCACATCTCACATGAACACTGCAACAAATGTTTGTCGCATACAGTGTATTGTTTCCGCAATAAAATCGGCGATCAAGTTTGCCCTGCAACGTCCAAGATAGTAAACTCTTTAAACCGTAGACTGTGCTTCAATACATCCCTGTATTATTCAACAGAAAAACATGATAGGTAGTCTGCATCAGCACCGGTCAGAACCGGTCATCGAGAGAAAGGAAAATGGCTGGTGTGAAAACAAAACAAAGGTGTAACCGTTCATCTTTTCGGCTTAGATAAACAATTAACACTCCTTTTTTCCTGAACGGTCAACAGATTTACCACTTTTACCTCTAAGTGGTCGTTTAATTCAAGATTTGGATATTAACCTACACGAAAATCAGCGGTCGCTGGTCGCGTAAGACAAAAGTCGCTTAATACAATACCAAACTATTGTGAAAACACACTGGGTGGGATTCAAATTGGTCGCATAAGACAAAGGTCGCTTAATTTAAGTGGTCGCACGCACACGATTGACTGTAGTTTAGTTCCTTAGTGCCTCAGGTGAACGCCTTAGGACCCATGACTTTCTTGTTAAATATATATCAATCTCTTTGTCTCATAACATAACTTGCCCGCGATAACAAATATAAGGAATATTAGACTTAAAATAAGCTCATGTTTATGTCTCAACTTAAAGTTAACTCAACCGAGCATTACTGAGCATGAGTAAAGACACCAAGTACTGGTTCTAGTAGTCCCATGAAACGGACTCGAGAGCGTTTCAAATAAGCCTTAGGCTTTCGATGCAATCGAGCTGAAATAAATAGGTTTAAACTAAACTCGGTGCGTTAATAGAGCCCATATGTGGAATATGCACGTTATTTTAGGTGTTCGTTGGTAGCTATGTTTACAGAAATAATTAAAAAGTATAATTTTAATCCTGTCATTTAAAAACGTACTTAAGCTAATTTGATGAAACTGATGAAATGAGTGTCATATGGAGAGTATGCACATATTTGTTATAATTAATTGTGGTTCCTACGGTCCAAAAGTAACTGAAAACTAAACTCTTGATCATGTGATAACTCAAAAAGTACTTAAACTAGATTCATAAAAGTCGGAGTGTGGGTAGCTATTTTGTCAAACATTTGTGGTTGCTTTGGTAACAGAATTAAAAATCAAACTAAAATCTGAATTCTTAACAAAGTACTTCCAGTAAGTGGATGGAGCTCTTACGCGCCAACATTAAACCGGATTGGGTCTGCTGTTTCTTATGCTATAAAGCTCTTGTTTTTCTGAAAAAGAATAACATTGACGAAACTTGCTCAGGAAATTTGTTCTAGTAATATAACAGTTCAGTTCAACAAATAGTTCCGGTACGTTAAATAGTGAAATGTAAAGAACACTCTAGAAGTCCCATTTTTGCCCATCAATATATCAGCTTAGTAAAGGAGCCATTCTCACAGCTGCTCAGAACAGGTAAGTTCTTTCTGGTCTCAGGTGAGCGGCCTTGGGAGTTTTGCCCTCTTGATTTATAGAAAGCAACTAAATAAAAGCCATGTACCAAGCAACAATAACGCATTACATGGTACAAACGTGCGGCCATCGGGACTTGAACTCAGAACCCTGAGGTCCTAATACTCGCTCGCTATATACTAGACTAAGTGCTGCTGTTCTTAGATATGCATTCTTCACGCTGAATACACGATGCTCGTGTTAAGAATTTATTTTATAATAATCAATTTACAAGTGTTCGACCTGGACAGTCCGGTTAGCGCAGTGGTTGGTATCCGCGCTTCTCACCACGGCGACACGAGTTCGATCCACGCTCGAGGCGCATGCGAACTTGGTTGGTGGTCACTATACCGTACAGGTAAGGTTTACTTCCGGGTACTCCGGCTTTCTCTCCGCAGCACAAGACCACATAAAAATGACAATCTTTCAGTACAAAAATGCATATTTGAAAACTGCACTTTAATTCAAAACTCGTCCCAACTTTCGTGAGTCAAGTAAATTAATTACACACATAATCGTTTGATGTACACACTGTATCGGACGCTTGCATACCGAATCAATATTATACAATTATCAGATACGATTTACATTCTTATATTTGTTACTGAGATGAGTGCAATATTGTTTGTCATTTTTTTTGTTCATTTATATACACATTTCATAAATTCTTACTAATACAACAAAAGTGTATATATGTCGTAGAAAAACAAACAAGTTATCAATCGTATTTGATCTTATGATAACACTGTGTTACGCCTAGCAATACAGCACACACGCACAGGCATATGTGGAAGTCGTATGATCACATCATCACTGTCGCTATAATAGTTTATTCAACCATATAAAGTGCGAAAGATTATCAAAATATGATCAGATAAGAAATACAATACGAAATGTTCAAGAACAAAAACTTTCGGGGAAAACGTATCTGCACCACACTTCGATGTCGCTCACGGCATTCCCGGCTTGCGCGTTTCCTTTTCCTTTTAGAGATGACCTATATTTGAGGTTTCAGGTCAGACAGTAAAGAAGCATCGCTCCGAACCTGGTTTTTCGCCTCCGCCTATTCTTCCGACAAGAATTCACAGTGCGCAGTTTGAAGGACGTTTTTTTGCGCTCTGTGTGGTCATCGTTAGTTTTGCCGTTGAACCGTTGTCATTGTTCTGGAAATTTCGTATTCAAAGCAACGTAAGATGTGATGCAAGCAGAACACTTGGTACGAACTGTTCGTTATATTTATATTATAATAAGTATGGCTTAAGCAGTATGCAATAGCTAGTATAACTACTATTAATGAAAATCGTTATATTTCCATTTAAAGTTCAGTTTCTGTTTATAAAGACTATGCTTGTCTTGAATAACGATCGTCATTAAAGGACGATCAATCATACAATCACCGGGCTGTATATACAGTTTGTTTACACAAGGACCAAGGAATATGTTTAGCATTTTTTATACACATACATGTACCTCAGTTTGATGCAGGGCGACCTTTTCCGCCATGTCCGGTTGTTTCTCCGCCTGCGGCCCGGCCTCCGCCTCCTCGTCGCTGTCCACGATCATTGCGGCCATCTCGTTAACGATGCAGACATTTAGATACGTATCGAGCGCGGTAGTGTAGGAGACGCGTGGCAGACCGTCCCGCACCGTCATCCCTATACCGGCCGTCGCCAGAATCGTGGTGACGCCTGTAGACGAATACAGTCAAGTACGCTAAGTTGAAGGTGGATTAGTTTAATGCTTACTTTAAGTGATTTTGTTAAGGCATTGTATTTCATCCGACAGTTGTTATATAGGTTTGAGCCGATAGCGCGAATGTCCATACAGCTTTCTGAGGACAAACCACATACAATGTCTGTATACTAGATTGTTAATTTTTTTTCTTCAACATAGTGTATACATTTTATTATAAATTGCCTACGTAAAATCCAGATGCTTGTGTTTTGTGTCATTGAGGCATTTTAAAAGTCTATGCTTTCAATTTCATATGTGAACAATCAAAAGCGCTAGATTTCCTGTTTATTACAATTAATGTACAGTACCAAATATAAACCCTTTTTTCAATTTATAGTGCCATTTAAATTAGACCTCAGTAAGAATACAGGGCAAAACAGCTAAAAAAGCTATTTACGTTTTAATAGTATAACAAAAACCTCTCAGATTTGTTTGGCAAAATGCATATGTAACAAAAGTCATTAGTTATATTTTACTCGTATAAATGTAATAAAATACCATCAAGCACTGTATACTCTGAAATTCGTTTGCTATTTGTAGTATTTGAATATATGCATGTGTACTCATCGGCTGAAACCCTAAGGTATTCTGAAATAAAACCTGTATTTTACAAATTCCATATTTTGGAAATCATATCAATAAAGAGTTGTAATACAAAACAATTAACTATGTAAAAACATTTGATAAAGGGCTATGCGTAGATAACCATGTATGTTGTCAGAACATATTTGCATTAGCATTTTTATGGAAAACAAATACAAACTATAAGGATTCTATCTATAAACAACAAGTGTAAATACAAATATTTTAGCATATTTATGGCAAACGCCCAGTATTTTGTTTTTTCTAGCGGCTTTTACATTTGGAAGAAGACACTCACAATATTTGAACACGCCGATTAACTTCCCCAAACATCTTACTAAATGAAACTCATAAATCACAAAGAGAGAGAGAGAGACTGCCTAATATGACGAGAGTATTTATTTCCAACTTCTCATAGAAAATTAATATTGAACATGAATTCGTCTTAAGATTCAGAGCTGGAACATTATTTCCCATCTTAAAGTGCGAAGTCAATCAAACCGAGGTCAATTGGGGTGACGTTATAACCACAGAGTCGTTCAACCAGAAGTAATCACAGATGATATCCCGATACTCTCTGAACGATTGTATGCTCTCCAGTGAATATACACAAACATAGAGAGTATGAAAGCGGATTATTTCGTATCTGGAGGCCGTTTTATCAACAGATCTAAGCGTGATCTTACGTAAGATTCGTAGGATTTTGTCGTACGCTAATCATCGTAAGTACTGCGAACCGTTTTATCAAAGAAATCGCAGCTAAGATGTCGTAAGATTTGTGCTTAAAGCTACGACTGGGTAAGACCACTCTTAGCGTTCGAAAACTGTACTTAACATGGCCGCCGCACGCGCTTTAGACGTTGGTCAACCAAGAGAGATGAGAATGTTTCCAGAAAGAAAGGGTTTTAGCGATCTCCGTGATGGAAAAATATTGACACTATTGAAAGTATTTAGGTTTGACAACGTTAAATAAATTCGTTATATCAATTTCTACATTACACGTCTAAGGCAATTGAAATTTTTAATGTTGTGATAGTTAATTGGTAAAAAAGGTAAGTATTTAGTTATTTTGTTCAATTTTTTATCAAAACAAATGTTTTATGGTTTCTTTTTAAGTAAAACAGTTCATTTGTCATTCTAACTGGAATTTTAAAGGGTGAACTAGAATTCGGATATTGCATATTTCGGACGTTAGTATAAAAGTTAGTTGTCGACGCAATTTACTTATATATCTATGAAAGCTACCTTTTTCGCATAACGTTATGAAGTTTTTGTCTTTGTAATGATGCACTTTATAATGTCTGCAATATCTGCCCCAACGATAATAATTCGTAAACTTTGCAAAGCCAACATTATCGATGTTCTGTCAAAATTAGATTTATGAATTGTACAGTATATGTACAGCTGACTGAGCAACATCAATCTCACACTGCACGGTGAGATACAGGGTAGCAAAGTTATATTCTGATCGAGTTACGATCTTGCCCAATGTTATTTAAATGACCCTGTATCACACTGTACAATGTCAGTCAGAAGTGGCTTAACTAATAGTGTTACATCATAAAACATATGAATTAAATAGATGCCCCAATCATTCAACAAAGTTAATTGAATTGTATTTTCACATATTCAAGTATTGTTTATTTGCAGGTTCATTGAAATTGTGTCAAAATGGCCTGGGTCGACTCAACACACACGTCTCCTCTGTCTTTGACAGCTGTGGTTTGAAGGTATGACAAATAATGTGCTTTTATGGATAGTTATACCATTAGAGTATGGCTAGTATTGGCTAGGAAAAAGTGGAAAACTACTGTAATGATGCTGCAAATATTTTAGTTTTTACATCAATGCATTGCACATTACTAAAATATAATGTGTTTAATGCGCATACATAATTTTACATTTTAATGTTATTTAACAACAGAGAAGATTTAATTATATTACTTTATATCTGTACAAACTGTATCAACACATAAAATATGCATATTAATGTTGAATTTATAATTGAAATTAATTCAAAATTGCGTTAAGCTTATGAGCATCCTATAGCTATTTCATAAAGCATTAAACCGATGATTGTTCCAACTTAAACCTTTTAAATTTTTCATTAGACCTGGAAGAAAACCACCTGGGACACCTACTGGGCGACTCTGGCTATCCATGAAAAAAATATATGTATAAACGCCCTTGTTTAGGCCAACTACAGATGCAGATGTGAGGAACAACAATGCCCTGTCAAGTGGTTGGGTTGTGGTTGAGAGAGCTTTTGGACTGCTGAGAGTAGATTGAGGTATGTAAATTTACTACATGTATGTTTATTTAGTTCATAACAGTTAAAAACATTCAGTTAATCAACATATGACACCATTTACTGGTAAGCACAAAATATATTACCCCACAAAATATATGGATTGACAAGTGCAATGCTTAATACCTTTCTCTTTAGAGCAACAGTGTAATCATCACATCTACATCACAATCATACAAATTTAGTGAATGTAAAAAGAGGGAAGCCTTAAGCATTGCACCGGACTGTCCTCTCTGTCTGTCCGTATATCTGTCGATGGGTTTTGCATAAACTGCGACTGCTGAATGACCTAAAAAATGAATTGTAGCTGTAAAAATAATGTGTAATTAAATAAAAAAAAAAATCAAGTTTTGATCAGATACACAGATGTTGTTTGTCCTTAAGACTCTTCGTCTCTTTAAATGACTGATTGACTTTTTTGTGTTTCTCTACCTGAAGTGGGGGCATCAGTGAGGAGACACATCTAGTTAAAAACATTTGATACAGATTTTAAAGTTGCTTTCATATGCACGTGCATATGTTGATAAAAATGGATGCCGTAGATTATTGCAAATTTTGTTTTATGAATACATTTCTTTACCCATTTAAGTCTTAAATTTAATTAATATCTGAAGATGTTTATCAATTAAATAAAATGCATAATAAACATTAGTATTGATAATAAATTGGATATTTTAATTAAATCACTAGTTAATATTGATTGTTTTTCTCTATCGACAGGTGTCTACATAAAACTGGAGGTTGTTTATTCATGAGACTCGATGAGTGCTTTCAAGCAGTAGCTGCATGAATGCGCCTGCACAACTTATGCATAGATCAGCAGGTGCCACTGCCTGAACAAGTTATTGAGGCACAGAAAGTGGATGACATTGTGCACGGTGCCCCACAACAGGACCAAAATGCAGCAGCTTATAGACAACACATCATTTACTTATTTATGTAGTTGCTGTTTTATGCTCACATGTGCACGAAGTGCTATAGGTGAGTCATTGTGGTTGGCTATGTCCTGGGACATGTGTTAATATTCAATATTTGACTCTATGTTGATGAAAGTTGGTCGTAATGTTTCTGTTAATGATACATAAGAAGTTAATGCTTTCTTGTCTATGAGCTGCTGCATTTCGATCAAGTGTGGTCAAAATCTTTGTTAAAGTGTGGATATTGACAATTTCTGCCGTTCTTTTGTGATTTTTTTTCGTTAAGGACACACTTTTTACAATATTTATTTATGCAGTGCGTACAATGATTACATGTTTCTTTTATATAATAACAAAGTGAAAATAAATTCTACTGCTTTAATTTATATCTTTGTAACATAACAATACAGGGTTTTCTCCAACAACTCTACAGCTAGGGAACAATGAAGTGGAACACTATCTGAAAATGAAATACATTTTATGTTTTAAATTATTTGTAAGGCAAGTGATGAAATAAAAAGTTAACATTGTAACATAAAGAGATGTGGTTTCTGTTTGTTCTTTAAAGAGCATGTACTGTGTATACTGCACATCAGACGAGGTTCTGTTGGAACAAATAGTTTGATATTAAAAATTCTTGAGAATGAATTGTATCATTTATGTTGAGATGGATTGTTGATTCATTATAAAACATTCATGATCATACACTTAAAAGTTAATCTTTAATTTTCATGGAACTCACACCTTTTTGTTCTTCTGACTGGGCCTCACATGCGCTGTTTCGCGGATTTCCTATAATGTTTATATATGAATGAATATGACTCTTAAAATAACATAAGTAATCCAATATGTTAGAGTTTAGCTTATGTATACTCGTTAATTTATTTCTACAATTCCATGTAAAAAAACAATTACTTTTTTGTATTAACTAACAAATAAAAAAAAGGAATATCCAGTTGATTTTTACAATTGGTACTGTGAAATGTGATTAACCTTTTTTATTTTTTAAATAACATATGTTAAATAAATCACCATAATAACTTTAGATATGAGTCGCGCTCTGAAAAAATGGGGTTTAATGCATGTGCGTAAAGTGTCGTCCCAGATTAGCCCGTGCAGTCCGCACAGGCCAATCAGGGACATTTTCCGCTTTTATTATATTTTTCGTTTAAAGAAAGACTCTTCTTAGCAAAAATCCAGTTCAGGTGGAAAGTGTTGTCCCTGATAAGCCTGTGCCGACTGCACATGCTAATCTGGTACGACACTTTACGCACATGCATTAAACCCCCTTTTCACAGAGCGGGACTCATATGTAAGTATACGCAATGTTTTTTATTTTATAAATATGCATGACTAAATATGGACAAGCAATCTTTATGAGCTGTCATTCATGCAAACATGTACATTCAATGACAAAGTGTTTTGATAGAATGGATTTATTACAATGTGAAATGTATCTGTCACCAAGTAACTTCATAAATAACGATCTAATAAATTCTTTATGTAACATAATTAATTTGTGATTATGATAACATTGTTAAACCTTATTTATTATATGTGTTTTGTTACATTGACACACCTACAAGAATAAATGTGCTAACTTTATACTGTGTACTTGATTAATTATCTTACCAACTTTTGTTCAACTGATGTGATGGACGAGATCTCATCATTCACACATGGTTGTTGTTGTGCGTCTGAAAAGAAAGTACATAGTGTTCAAATTCAAACATTCCACAGTTGAACGAAAAAAGTGATGAATAGATACCAAATACATAAATATAAGTAATAATTATGATATATATATATAGCAGAATATGTTAAAAAATATTTACATACACGAACTGGACTGGAATGTGTCAATAGAAAACAGCAAACTAACAATAATCGACAATGATTATTCCGTGCAAATACAATATAAATGTTTTTATGTATAATTCACAGTACAAAATTTGCCTTTTGCTCCCAGTCTAACTTTCATTTTTCAAATCTTACATGTGACTGACATTGTGAATTTTTTATAATCATATTGTGGTATAAGAGTAAGTCGGTGAGTAATGGTCATAAGATTTCATTAGTTAATATACCTTAACGTCCGTCCATTTCTTGATAACTTTTGTCTATCTTGCAGCTACACAATCAAATGCTGTTCACTCTGAAATTGAGTGATAGTTTTCAGGTTTGTATTTACAATTAAAAATTAATTCTTAAGCTATGTACAAATTCAATGGGTAATAAAGTAAATTCCATGCCAAAAATAAATATACAGTAGGTATCTGTATATACTAAAACAAATATATAGCGAAGAGGAAATGTGTAAGAATGTTAATGTTACTTGAAAAGAGAGAGACATTTACTCTAAAAACAAACATAACAAAATAAAATGTTTTCTTCAAATGTGGGGCATAGAAATAATGTTTTGATTGATACTCGAATACTCTTCTGCAAAAAAAAATTACGATATAAACACACAATAACGAGTTGTCAATTTAAAGGCTGACAGTTCCAAACGCGGGAAAATATGATTTCGTTATAACAGTACTTGCAACTAGAAAATAAATACATAAAATAAATGCAGATTCTTTGGTGTAAAATAACGATATGAATTTAATAAAAAACTTAGTATCAATAACGAGACAAATTGACAGACAAAAACGCTAAAATATGTGAAGACATGAGTCATGATATCGATACATTTAGTACTATTATAAGTAAATCATTACTATCATTCTAACTACTTGCCTGTGTTTACTTTGTCGGCCATCTTGCTTTTTTGACATAAACGCGGGAAATCGTGTGACATTTTGGTGACGTTTTTCGACTGGTTCGCGATTTTCCAGATCGTACGCTTAACTAAAATCTTAGCTGCGATTCGATACTTACGACGGCGTTAATAAAACGGGTATAAGCGGATCGTAAATGAAATCGTAAGTGAAGGATTTAAGATAAGATCCGCTAAGATAAGATATGTTGATAAAACGGCCTCCAGGCCGTTACAATAGTGTTATAACAATACAATTGAAATATAACATGTCATAACAATTGATGTTAAAGTTTTTTCTTTCCAGATTTTGGTGTTTGTTGAAGTTTGTCATCAAGCGCATTACCTGCATAGATTGAATGCAATAAAAGAGCTAACGTATAACAACACGAAAATAACTTTACTTAGAAATGCTTTTACATGTTGGTGACTACACCGGGATTGGAATCCGGATTGTCTGCACGGGTGGTTAATCTGCAGGATAAATACTCCAATACGGCGCTCAAAGCAGATGAACACCTTCAAAATGGAGAATTCCCAAGTAATAATAAAATGAAACCTGCATATAAATTATTAAGTGAAGAAGGTTCAACGATGGTTCGCTTTTTAAGGATTTAGGAAAGTAATTTGATACTAGTTTTATATTAATTGTGGAACATTTTGAGATAAAACGTGTTATAAGTATACGATGGGTTTATAATGAAGAACTAAATGATCTGCGATTATTCTTTGTCAATCATTCTAAATTTATGTCAATACAATTATAATGTTCATTACGGTTCTATTATTGAAACACCGTTATTTAATTCCTGTCACCAGAATGACGTCCTTTATTTACGGTTAGTCACCAAATGGTCAATAGTTTAACACTTTGGAAAATCACAGGGCATGAATACACACCAATGAAAAAAACTGCGGTCACCTTTTGTTTGTTTCTCACTATTTACTAGTTCTTACCAGGAATAGTGTCTCAATAAGCTAAAGGCTTTTGATACAATCGAAACTTAAAACATTAAACCAGCCACAGTTTTCGTGTACGTACAGCTGCCGACCACAGAGGGCACACAGGCTTGTCCATTGGGTAGAGGCTCAGCCGCATCGGACAGGCTGCCTTCACGTCAGTCTGCGGAGAGATGCATGGGCGCATGTGATCAAAAAGTGTTCTATTAGCCGTTCCGTGTTTGTCTACGTATACTTCTTCTTTCTGATTTTAAAATTAAAATAAATGCATGTACACATGTTATTTTTATGTAAAGATATGAGGTAAAATTCAAGTTTATTAGCCGAACATACTTCGTACATATATAAAACTAGATTAAAACAAAAATGTTACCACAGCAAACATTTTAATACGTTCTACATTTGAATCAGTTCTACCAGAACTTAAAGTGTCAATATGTTCCACCGAGGTCTGTTGTCACTGATGACATAATCGGGAAATGTGTTGAGTGATTAACAAACAAAAACACTATTAAGAAAAGCTTTGCATGCTATCCCCTTTTATTTATAGAGATGTATTAAGCGAAAACAGTACTCTTGAAAACTTAGGTAAAATCATAAAAAAAACTCAAAATATAAAATAAATCGATCTACTAACGCATTCGTCCTAAATTACCCAATGTACGAACTTTCACGGCTTCGCCCTATTCAATAACGACACAACATGCCGTTTTGTTTTAATTTAAAGATGTACAAATTAATATAAAACATTTAGGTAACACATATGATTAGCACGCAAATTAGGAAGATACATGTTTGATAGGCACTGATACATAGCACGTTGTCTGTAAATTTGTAATTTGCATTTTGCATATTCTATTCTTATCAGACAGTGTACATATTTAAAACAAAAAGTAAACTTCTATCCTTACACACGTGACAACAAAGCTCTTCTGTTTTTTACGGTTACATACCTTCTTGACAAATATACTCTTCCGTCGTTACGTATTCGAACAAAGAGGTTCGGCCTCGAGATATTGCGCTGATGTGACTTCTGTCCGTTCAGGAAGTACGTGTTGGGCTTCCACATGAGCGACAGGAAGAGGTTGTTCAACGTCGCGTCCGTAATGTTATAAATGTTGCATTTCAGCCTTTCGTCTGGCCAACGCTGCCGGAAGCAGCCTTGGATGGAATAGTTCTACATACAAAAGCAAATGAGTTACCTTGCGTGTACGATTGTAACGGATAATATTAACACGAATGCGAAAATTGTGCTGAAATGTAAATGTATGATGCGTGGGCTAATATCAATCATTCATCATTTTGTAAATGAAGAGATTTCGCCAAAAGAACTTCTCACTTTTTAAATATTTAAACAGAAGAAAGCAAGTTGTAAAACTTGAAGTTATTGTGATTTTCGATAAATGGAAATTAATCCTTTAACAAAGACTTACATGTAATATATAAAACTAACGGTCCAAAATTTGCAATGTTCAAAATGTTAATATAATTTTTTTATATATGCTAATTTTTAGGAATACACCATTTTTATTCATTTTTGTCGATTTTATTGTTTTTCTTCCTACGACCAATTTATGACCCACTCTTGTGCAATGTGGCTTTTTCATTAACTTGTCCGATGCATCTGTCAATATAATAAGTCACATAGTCGATAAAATGGTCAAATACTGTCTATGTAAAATTGGATCTTTATTGCTGACATTGAGTGAGGCTACAGCAGAGCTCGCAGACATCACCGTGTTGTTTTGTTGATTAAAACAAAACCCTGAGCACCAAAGCCCCATTTACGGGATTTGAAGGAAACTGATGATAATCAGAGAGAAGATTTGCCGAGGTCATTTAATCAATCAAGCTGTCCAAAGAGATTAACAGTAATCTGCACTGCCTGTTCGTTCTTCATATAAAGAAGTATTAAGAACTGGGTTCGGAAATAGTAAAAGCCTCACAGAAAAACAAAATGCAGGCATCACGCAGTATTTGGATAAACACCCCAACTGATTTAAAGCCACACACATTGAAATGAAATACACGTTAATCAAAACAATTAGATGCAATTTGAAAGTGTGCAAAATTATCATTAAATCTATAGCCTAGTTGGCAAGCAATTTATTATTTTTCAAACGGTACCGCTTTTAAAACCGAAAGTAGGATTTCTATACATATACGTCCATTTCGACAAACGCGATTATTTTTAAGTTTTAAAGGGCAAAAAAAAACAACAGATTTCTATTTTGTAACCACCAGATATATTCCAATTGGCATGGTTAAAATTAATTATATGGCCTAGTAAGCAAGTAATTTTTTATTTTTCAAACGGTACCGCTTTTAAAACCGAAAGTAGGATTTCTAGACGTACACGTCCATTTCGACAAACGCGATTCTTTTTAAGTTTTTAAGTTTTAAAGCGCAAAAAAGACGGATTTCTAACTTGTAACCACCAGATATATTCTAATTGGCACAGATAAAATATGTTTCTTATTTATACTTAAATTTACTATGCCAAATAAGGTGTTTGGCTTTAATAAGAATACTGCAGGGGAAATATTTACTGTTTGTGTTTGCTGATGGATTTATGATTCTGTGACATTTACATTTATTGCCATTCAATTTGAGACATTAAATGTGGAGGCGAGTCTCCCTATTTGTGTTCCCAGATGTTTTACATTTTCTTACACGTTATCAATAACAATAAAATATAAATTTTGCGTTCACAATTAGTGACAAATATATGATTAACCGTTTGCTTTTCATTCTAAATATTTTTTTTTCAAGACTAAGCGCTTGTTTTAATGCGAACCGTTTGTCCTCGATATATAATACTAATTTAGTGAACTGTGGACGTAAACGGTCGATTGGGCGACCGTCGACACTCTCTTTTGCAAAAATAAAGTTTGTTTAACCTTATTTCTTTTAAAGCACAATTTGTTAAAGAGAACACTTGAACACTTTACACAATGGTTGTACTAATTTAAGCAAAAACGAATGACATGTATTTGCTTTCTTATTTAATTGTACATTTTAAACAATTATTTTTAAAGTAACGAATGTAGTAATACAATGAAATCTTGTAATTCAAAGTAGAAGTGTATATAAGGGATATCTCACCATGTTACTTTCTGAAATTTGACCAATGCTCCGAATCATCAAGTCAGTATCTATCACGAGTGGTTTTCCTGTGGGCAAAAAACATGGGTATGTTACGGAAAATGGAATCATGAACATATACATACAGCTGGTAGACAGTTGCTGTATATTAGAAGCGGCGTTATAAATCATTGCACAATAAAAGTGCCAATAACGGATCTTTTTAATAACACCGAAAATCAAACGAAAATCTTATTTGTCCAGGGTACATGCGATGTATTTTAATTTGATGGTATAATTTGATTTCCGTTATCGAAAAAGCTTGTTTCTTATAACTTTGATTGTATCTTTGTTTTAGACTATTCAATGTCGTATATACCATGTTGTGAATTGTAACATAGATCGGAGATATTTATTGCAAAGACATCAACTGATTATATTGACTTGACTTGACTTGACTATATTGCATTGGCTTTACTTTATGTTTCTCTCCTGCACCTTTAGAGAATCTATGTTAACCATAGGGCCCTTTCATAATTGAAACTGGCATTCTGTCGTTCTATTGTGTTTACATTATTCAACACCATTGACGATAGTTTCATTATTTTCTTCTCCGAACAGCCTGGGGAACACCGCAATAGATACAGACAGATTGTAAGTGAAATTGAGGAGAAAGAAATGGGGATATTATCCAATTAAGAGATGATCTATCAACATCCAAGAGCCATCAGACAGTATTGAATAATGGCATCTCAGAAAGCAAAAATTGAACGTCTGAAATCTCTCGCTATATAGGCGCACGGATGACATTGTGGTATTAAACAGAAAACAAATACATAAACATAAGAAAGAACTCTCCCATATGGGTGTTAAAATGGATGTATGAATATGTATGTATAACTTTTGAACATTTTCAAATGTTCTTTATTTCTGCAGATCTAATCTGTTCTCGACAGTTCATCCATTTATGATGTTATCCGTTTTTTTTCAGTGTACAAAGCAGATACATAAATAAAATAATATTTTACATAAGGACTAATTTTGCAAGTTAAATACTAAATCATCAAAGACTTTTTTTATCGGGTAATTATATTTTCAGTGTGTAGTTTCGATTGTGATAATATTCTTGTACAAAAAAACACGAGTTTCATTTTTACTTATTTTCAACTGATTCCTACTTTTCTGCAAATCGTCGATACTTTTGTTTACCATTAATTAATGCAATGATGGTTTAGTTAATCGTTCACAATAGTCTAAGGTATGATACTTTATATATATATTGCAAAATATTCAAATGCTAAGGGCGGGCAATGCACACAACGTGAAAGCAAATGAAACTTTAAAACAACAACAACAACAATTTATTCAATACACTTGGCGTTGTGTTAGTAGCTTACCGCCCAGTCCCGGACAGATCTCCTTCCGGTAGTTCGTCAGCAGTTTGTCATGTACTTCCGTTATGTTTTGTCGCATATGTTGGCCATTCAAAGAGAACAGCATATGCAGATATATGTTTTTTTCCCATTATTTTGGACTATTGAAATTGGTTCGAATTTCTCAATGGGGCGTGTGGATTGGGGTATACGCTACACGAGAGGTCTTTTCCCGTTTCTTAGTAATTATAGTATTTGGAGTATTGGGGACAACGATCAACGGACTTAGTTAAAGTGCGCAGACTACATCATGTATAAAGAAATATAGAACAGAACAGAACACAACATTTATTCAGTTACACGAACATATATACGTGTTCCTCATAACATGGTCCAATAAATAACAATAGAAGTATGTTAACAAACAATTAGTTGATAATTTAGTTTAGTCTATATGTATATCAAACAGTAAATACATATATATTTAATGACCATTAAGTTTATAAACACGGTCCATTCCCCGAGTAGGGACTTAAAGTTATAAACAAAAACGTAAGACAGAAGAATGGCATATTTGTAAAATAGTAAACAACAAATGAGTAGTTATTGGACGATATTGATCATACGTGTTCGCCTGTTAAAAACATGGAGTGTATATTTTAGATTTAATATAGTTTTATAGCTAACATTGATAAATTTGACCATACTGGGTTAGTACATTAATATTTACTAATATAAGTAACCTTAAAACCTAACCTAACCTAAAACTTCAATAGTTTTAATTGGTCTCCGATTCTTAAAACACTAATATACTTAAAGTATGAAAAATCCTTTATTTCGTAAAAGAAATACTCGCTAACCAATATGTAACACTTATTTGTTTATATTTTTCAGGAGAGCGTGTATTTTATTCCTGTTTTTTTGTTAATGTCGTAATTTATTGTTATGAAAACTGTACTTTTGAGTTAACAAATATTAACGTGTTTGGAACAATATTCATATCTCGTAAGACGTGATCGTATTACCGAAAACCCATACAATTTTTCTCATGGGTGTTAAACATAATGTTCGTGTTGTTTTATTGACTAACTTACCTGATTAATTTCGAAAACGAGTATTCAAATTTTCAGCAGTCTTACTTTTGAAAACGTGTTAGGGTGGCTCTGTAATATATCAGCTTTTTTTTAAATTTGGTCATACATTGTGCAAAACTGAAACGAATACCCCCTTTAAATGTCTCTTTTATTGGAAAAAGACATACCATCATACACTTGTATGCTCATACTCTTTTGTTATAAACTGCAGATGTGGTAATTAAGCATTACAAATTCACACAATTTATTGCCAAAACAAACAAATATCTTAAATGTTGTATCAATAAATATCAATGCCCTTGTTTGTCACATGTAAACAATGTACACATGTTCACAAAGTATAGCCAAAACAAACACACCTCTTAAACTGGGTATCAATAAAAATGTACGACTTTGTTTGCCCATGTACGTAATGTAAAAGTGTACACAATTTGTAGCCACAACAAGAAAATATCTTAAACTTAGTATCAATAAATGTATATGAATTTGTTTGCACATGTGCACAATGTAGAAATGTTCAAAGTGAATAACTTTAACAAATTTCTTAAATTTAAGATCAATAAATATATACGACCACGTTTGCACACATTTTGATAACTGTATTCTTATACTTTGGCATGAATGTAAATGATAAGGGTATAACGAACGTGAAAATAAGAACATTTTTACCTAAATATCAAATACTCAAGAATAAATTATAGATAAATATGTGCATTTCTTTAACTAAAATCATAATTATATTTTACTCAAATCAATGTTATTAAATACCATTTGGCACTGTATATACTAAATTCGTTAGCTAGCACTAGTATTTAAGACATTGTACGACAAAGCAATGAACGTTGGATATGGTAAAAGTTTGTCATAACATCGAATATGAAACTCAGCTGAACACTGTCCGTTTTTCATTATATACGCATATCGTAAATGCTTACTCATACAACTCAAGTGTATTACGTCGTAGTGTAACTAACAAGTTATCAAATCGCATTTGATCTTATGATAACTCTGCGTTAAGCCAAGCAACACGAAAAACGGCCATAACTATATTGAAGTCGTAAGATCACATCATCACTGTCGCTATAATAGTTCATCAAACTATATAAAAGGCGAAAGATGATCAAAATATGAACATATAAGCAATCCAATACGAAATGTTGAAGAACAAAAACGTTCCGGGGAACACGTTTCTGCGCCACACATCGATGTCGCTCACGGCATTCCCGGCTTGCGCGTTTCCTTTCCCTCTTAGAGAAGACCTATATTTGAGGTTTACGGTCAGGCAGTAAAGAAGCATCGCTCCGAACCTGGTTTTACGCCTCCGTCTATTCTTCCGTCAATAATCCACAGTTCGCAGTTTGAAGGACGTTTTCGCACTCAGTGTGTTAATCGTGGGTTTTGCCGTAGAACCGTTGTCATTGTTCTGGAAATGTCGTATTCAAAGCAACGTACTATTGGATGCATGCAGAACACTTGGTACGAACTGTTTGTAATATTTGTATTATAATTAGTATAGCTTAAGCAGTATGCAATAACCAGTTTAACTAAATACTGAAAAGCGTGTAATATGTGTATATATACGAAATAAAGTTTGTATTTATAAAGACTATGCTTGTCTTGGATAACGGCCGCGAAACATGTCTGTTGTACTGACGCGGCTAAGATGCGAGATTGCATTGGGACATCGAGCCAAATGAGAATTGCTATATACAACTTGGGGATACCCCGTTCGAGATGCGAACCTTGTTGTTCGATTGCCTTCAGTGGAGAATACACATGTACAAGCTTGGCCGAATAAACCTTACGAAATGCGTGTCGTTAGTAAAGCGGTAACGGGTGATCAATCCTACGATCACCGGAAAGATCACCGGAATGTCTTCACAAGACCAAGAATTGAGCAATATTTTTTATTCATTATCATGTACCTCAGTTTGATGCTGGACGACCTGTTCTTCCTGTTCTTCCCTACCCGGCTGTTTCCTCGCCTGAGGCCCGGCCTCCGCTTCATCGTCGCCGGCCGTCGACAGAATCGTGGTAACGCCTGCAGACGAATACAGTCAGGTACGCTGCCAAGTATGTAGATTAGTTAAATGCTAAGTGTAAGTGATTTTATTCAGAAATTGAATTTTTAACCGAGGGTTGTTATTTAGGTTTGAGTCGATAGCGCGAATGTCAAAACAGCTTACCAAGGACATATCACTTAATATGTCTGTATAATATATTATTAAGTGCTTTTCATCAACGTAGTTTATTAGTATTATTATATATTGTCTATGTAGAATCGAAATTCTTGTGTATTGTTTCATTGTGTGTTTAAAAAAGTCTATGAATTCAATTTCATATGACAACAATCAAAATCACTAGATTTCCGGTTTAGTACAATAATGTACTGTAAAAAATATATACCGTTTTTGCAATTTATAGTGTCATTTAAATTAGAACTCAGTAAGGATACAGGGCTATGGGTAGTTAAGTAAGTGTCTTATTGCATTAACATGTTTATGGAAAACTAATGCATACTTGAACGATTCTATGAATAAACAAAAATGTTAGAGGTAAATATTTAACCATAGTTACGGAAAACGCCATGTGTTTTTTTTTTCTAGCGGCTTTTACACTTGGTAGAAGACACTCACAATATTTGGACAAGCTGATTAACTTCCTCTAACATCTTACTGGATGAAACTCATTAATCACAAAGAGAGAGACTGCCTAATATGACGGGAGTATTTGTTTCCAATTTCTCACAGAAAATGAATATTGAACATGCATTCGTCTTCGGGATTAGACCTGGAACATTATTTCCCATCTTTAAGAGCGAAGTCAATCAAACCGAGGCGAATTGGGGTGACGTTATAACCACAGCGGCGTTCAACCAGAAGTAATAACAGTTGATATGCCGATACTCTCTGAAAACAATTTAATGCTTTCTCCTGAATAAACAACAAAACTACATAGCATTAAGTCGGCATTTTCGCATTTGGCCGTTAAAATATTGTTAGAATAATAAAATTGAAAATGTGCATGTCATACAAAATGCATGTTAAAGGTTGTTGTTTTCATATTTTATTGTTTGTTAAAGTTTGTCATTGATCTATTAAGGTAATGCGCTTAGTGACTAACTTTAACAAACACCAAAAAATGAGAAGAAAACCTTTTAACATGCATTTTGTATTGCATATTATATTTCAATATTATTATTATAACACTATATAAAATGAAATGAAAGCGCTAAGGTATAATAACAAGAAAATTATTTTAAATAGAGATTCTTTTAAATATTATAATAATATATAAATTTGTATATACGATTTACACAAGCTTTGATGAAATCAACAGAAACATTCCAAATTATTCAATCGTTTTACGATTGTAACGCTTTATAACTTTACCAATTTCAAAGTGCGACTACTCATACACGAACGTTGTCAATCTGCCAATTCCCTTTTAGATAACCTAAAGTACGCGAGCATGCGCGGCATCCCTGTTAATCCAGAACCTTACCCACGAGAGGCACGTGATCATGGAACAAGGGAGGTAAATCTGCAGGTAAATTTTCTTGAAATAAAGAAGTAATAAGGACTGAGCTCCAAAAAATATAAAGCTTCACAGAACAACAAAATACAAGAATCACGCAGTATTTGGACAAAACCCCAACTGCTTTAAATAGATAATAGCAGAGGAAATATTTACTGTCTGTGTTAT
The DNA here is from genome assembly GCA_007657795.1 of Dreissena rostriformis. Classification (NCBI taxonomy): domain Eukaryota; kingdom Metazoa; phylum Mollusca; class Bivalvia; order Myida; family Dreissenidae; genus Dreissena; species Dreissena rostriformis. Next base: position 25,860 of record VMBQ01008201.1, read on the forward strand.
TTGATAGAATCATGATTCCGGCACATTTACATTATTTGCCATTCAAGTTCAAGTTTGGCAGTTCAAGTTTGTTTATTTGTGATATAGGCCTCCGGCCCCTGACACATATATATTACAATCCATGCAAGACAATGGTGTGTGTACAATTGGTTGGCCTAACATGTAAGCATATAATCGAGTGTTGTAAACGATGCTTAACAATAGCATTGTACAACATTTGAATGTAGTACAGCGAAAATGTATATTATATACATAAATATATATACACATACATACACACACATATACATATAAATACCTTTACACACATATATATAATTANACTGCAAAATATATGATTCCACGGTTGATTTGCATTTTAAATAATTGTGTTACGGAAAGTCCAAACAATCGTTTAAAAGCGAACCTTTTGTCCTCGATATATAATACAAATTTAGTGAACTTGATTCCCCGGTTGATTTGCGTTTTAAATAATTGTGTATTGGATAGTTCAATCATTCGTTAAAAAGCGAACCTTTTGGCCTCGATATATAATACAAATTTAGTGAACTGTTGACGAAAATGGCCCATTGGTCGACACTCAGTTTTGCAAAAACAAACGTCGTTTAAATTTATTATTGTTTAAATATCATTTGCCAAAGCAACCACTGAAAACCTTTACAACCGGTAATAATACTAATATAAGCAAACTAGTATCACATGTATTTGCTTTGTTTCTAATTATACATTTTACATGTTTCTGTTCATCATAGTAAATAATATAGTAATGCAATTAAAACAAAATGTTATTTAAAGGAGATTTTTATGTAAGGAGTATCTCACCATGTTAGTTTCTGAAATTTGACAAATGCTCCGAATCATCAAGTCAGTTTTTATCACAAGTGGTTTTTCTGTGGGCAAAGATAACAACACATGGATATGCTACGGAAAATGGGATCATAAACAAATACATACAGATGGTAGACAGTTGCTGTGTATTTGACTGAACTTTTTAACTACACTGAAAATCAAAGTAAAACGATAATATCCGCATTGTTCCTGCAGACGATGTAAACAATATTCTTCAAAAACTAGCCCTGATATCATAGAGTTAACATAATATAAGGCCAGCACATATTCAACAATGTAGATATACTTAAGTTAAGAAGGTTGGCTTCTATCATGGTATTTCAATTGGATGATACTATTTGATCTCCGTAAGAGAAAAAGCTGGTGGCTAAGCTTCTCCGACTTTTGTGTAAATTATACCTTAAAATTTAACGAGTTTTTAGACTTTTCAATGTCGGTTATACTATGTTGGAGCATTATAAAAAACAAAGAGAAATTTATTGCAAAACAATCAACTCATAATTGTATGCGTTGTTTTATGTTTATCTCCTGCACCTTTGGAGCATCAGCAGGCATCTCTGTTAACCCTAGATCCCTTTTATATTGGAAAATGTCATTACCTTGTGTTTACAATATTCAACATCATTGTAGATCGTTTCATTATTTTCTCCCTCGAATAGCCTGGGGAACACCTTTAAAGATACAGACAGATTGTAAGTGAAATTGAGGAGAAAGAAATGGGGATATTGTCCAATTAGGGGATGATCTATCAACATCCTAGAGCCATCAGACAGTATTGAATAATGCCATATCAGAAACCGAAAATTGAAAGTCTGAGATCTCTATATGGGCGCAAGCATAAAATTGCGGTATGAAACAAGGCTCAATGACTAGTATTACATCTTTTAGGCAAACTATAAACAGAAAACAAATGGGTGGGAAAATGAATGTATGAACATGCATGCATAAAATTCGAACATTTGTATTAATTTGCTTTATTTTCGTAGAACTTATCTGTTTCGACTGTTCATCCAGCTATGCTGTTATCCGTTTTAAATTGAACAACGCAGATGGATAAAAAATATATTTTTTTAAGAATATTTTACCTACGGACTTATTGTGCAAGTAATATGCTAAACCATCAAATACTTTTTTTATCGTGTTATCAAATTTTCCATACTTAATTTCGATTGCGATCCTATTCTTAATTTCCACTTATTTCCAACTGATTCCTACTTTTCTGCAAATTGCTGTTCCTTTGACTACTGCTTATTGCAATAATATTACCGTTACGTTTAAAATGGTTAAGCTGATGATACAATAACAGTGTGTCAGTTAATACATTTTCAGGAACAATTTGTACCTGGAGTTTTCCGTCCGAAAAAGAAACGTACATGACTTTGTGCTAACGCCACATAAATAATGAATATTATGATCAAAATTCTTTTTAATGATATCACGTTTTATTTGTAATTCTGATTAACGTCATTCTTCCAATATTTCATTTTTGTAATTGTATTGTTTTGCATAAATAAAAGCCCTGCATTTTCCTACATTTTGGCTGAACCATGCTCTAAGGCATATACATATCAATGGCTTCGTCTGCAAGCTTGTTTTTTTGTGGATACACATCTTGAAACTTAATTATCATCTCGTTATTCCAGTCAGTAGTCTATTGGGACGATGTAAGCCTCCAGGAATCTGCTTTTCGCTGTAATTGTTTTCAAAATAACATACGATGATGTCCTTCGGGCGTCAAGAAAATAAAATCAACGCCATGCGATTCTTTTTGTTATATATCCCCTTAAAATCGGCTCACAGTGTATTTGTTCTAAAATTAAATGTCTAACACAGTTTTATTTTTGTTATCGACACCACAAATATAGTTATTTATGCAAATAAAGTGAATAGGCTTAAACTGTATATCGAAACGGTAATGCTCAGGGCAACGCACACAACGTGAAACGTATTCAACACCCATGGCGTCGTGTAAGTAACTTACTTCCCATTCCCGGGCAGATCTCATTCCGGTATTTAGTCAGCAGTTTGTCCAGTACTTCCGTCGTGTTTTGTGCGAACGTGGGCCATTCACAGAGAACACATCTAATTGTGAATGCAAATATTGTTAATAGCCATTATAAAATTCATGAAAGTAAACGTTCAATACAATGCAGTTTTGCGTTTTTGCTTCTGCATATTATATAATGACATTTATCTACTGCTACTCATATTACACTACTTATTATACTTCTGTCCACTAATTCGTCTGCTATAATTAAAAAAAGAAACCAACAACAGTAAAAGTAATTATAACAACTGCTAAAATAATAATAATAATAATAATAATAATAATAATAATAATAATAATAATAATAATAATAATAATACTAATAATACTAATAATAATAATAATAATAATAATAATTATAATAATGATATTAAAACAAAATAATAATAATAAAAATAATAATAATAATAACAACAACAACAACAACAAGAACAACAAAAAAAACAACAACAACACTAATAATAATAATTATAATAATAATAATTATAATAATAATAATAATACTAATAATAATAATAATAATAATGTGCAAATGTACCTAAGATTTAAAGCCTTTAAGCCCTAATCTGTATAAGTGTATCCATGATGCAAGACACGTATATAATTTACCAACTCAATGCCTACGTGTCGGGATTTGTTTTCACCTTATTTGGGATTAGAAACGTTGGTTTCAAATCACTATTGGGAATAAGGGATTGGGGGTATACGCTAAACGAGGTGTGTTTTCCCATTGAGTTATACTCATAGTTTGAAGTATTTTGAGTATTATGAACAACGATTAACTGTCTCTGCTTACGTTTGCAGACTACATGATCAACACAGAAATATAGAATAGAACATAATATTTATTCATTTACTTGAACATATATACACGTTCCTCAAACCATGATTCATCGAATAACAATTATAAACACATGGTGACATAATATATGTACTTATAAATACAGTTTATAACAGAAGTATGTTACCAAACCCATATTTATAATTCGGTAAGTCTATATGAATATCAAACAGAATATATAAAGTAAATGTCCATGTAGTTTATAAACAAGATTCATTCCCCGAGGAGTGACTTAAAAGTTATAGACTAACAAGTAAAACAGAAGAACGGCATATTTGTACAATAAAAAACCACAAATGAAAAGTTATTGGACGATATTGATTATATTTTTCTTCTTTTGTTTAAATATATTTATTTAATATAGTTTTATAGCTTTGTGATTAAAGTAAATGGATAAATTTGACAATACTGTGCTAGTTTACAAATATATGCAACTAAAAAAAATCTATATTCTAATCGTTTCTAATGGAAATCAAACTCTTCAATACTAGTTCACTAAAATTATGTGTCTAGTATTTAAATTCAATTTACGCGTCACGGTTTGGCGTTTATAATTTCATTTCCTGTCTGCAGTTGATTAAGATCATTTGGTTTATAATTAATTCTGGGGTTATTGTGAGTTTCGACTAGCCCTCAACCCGGTTTTAACCCACAATGCTTTTCAATAACTTTTGCAACTGGTAATCATTTTTGTTACTTATTAGTGTTCTGTTCTAAACGAAGTTGTTTCACTTTACTGATACAATTATTTCACACTAATAACCTGAAAGCTAACACATAAACAAACCAATAAAATTATCGATTATTCATGCGTCAACATACTTAGTATGTTCATATAGCCTACCAGGTATCAATTATTGCAAAGTACACATTCTGATCGACGGATGTAAATAAACATCATAATTAAAACGATTCGTTTAAAAACCGGGTAGGTTGAAACTATAGACACTTTTAATATCAAATATCCCTATATAGTAGGAGCGAAACCCTCCTATATTTCAGAGTGCGTCCCATAAAATGCGCAATTTTGTATGACTTTTTTAAACTTAATATTATTTCTTGCTAAACTGAATAATTTGTAAATGAATTTGATCCCTTCATTCTATGTGTTTTAATTAATAAAAGATTGAAAAGTATGCTGCAAATGTAGACATGCATATGTCGATTGATTTAGTTGTTAAATGAATGAATCCCCTTCCCCTATCACTTATAGGACGCCTAATATTTACATGATAGGAGTCATTGCGAAAATTTAACTTTGATGTAAATGTAAATCCCTGTTGACCGATACTTAAGAATAATGCGAAACATATTTCTTTCAACAATATTTCATGTTTCAATGTGTCAACACGTTAATACGTTCATTTTATTATCCCCCAAAGATTACGGTTTATTGGTAAATATTTTGTGTCCCATATTCCCTAGTACAATTCAACTGTCATTCTTTGCATGTGGGTATATGTTTTACTATTTGTTTACTTTGTGTGTGACATATTAAAATAGTGCATTGTATTATTGCATTGACAATATACGCATAATTATATGTGAATAGTTCCTGTGCAAACTATTCTAAGCTTGTTTTTAAACTGAGTTTAAAATATTAAAATCATGTATGTATAGATGTCACATGTGTAATGGGGTTTCACAATAAATGATTATTCGGATATAATATATATGTTGTTTTTTTTTGTAAGAAACAACTCCTGAATGTTTAACTGTTGTGCACTAATTACTGTTCGACGTTATATACATGGACGTTCGAAGATATTGTTGGTAAATGTGATAAAACGTTAGGGATTGTTCGATATTGCGCATCCGCTTATCACGTCTAGGTCAAAGAAAATAACAACTTCAAACTGGGGATATCAAACGTACCATTAAAGTAAGTTATACACATATTCTTCTTTGCCCGCTGCTCGAGAAACGTTTCAAACGCGTTTGCAGACATGGCGTTGCTTATATGATATGAATAACTTGCTCAAAGTATATAATAAGATATATATAATAAGACACTCTTGCCGTTTAAAGACTTCTTACATAAAAAGGAAAGAAACATATTTCAGTTCGTGCAATAATTATTGAATTCGTCCATGAAATGTTATTTTACTTGAGTAACGTTACCAATAAAACTAGTTTATTAAAATATAGGAGGGAATAGCAAAAAGTGCCCTGACAAATTCTATATATTTAAGTGGAAGAACAAGTACGCATATGCATAATATTCTTTAAAGGTATATGTTCATGAACTTTTCTTTCTAAATCTATCAGAATAAAACTTAAACCTGCATCTCACGGCTTGAACAATTAGAAGGTATAAACGTCTATTGAAGACATTTTTGGATTGCATTGGGTTTATTCTTTCTTAAACTGGTGTAAGTTATTTAAGATTAAAAAACAATTGTATACAAAGATCTAATTACAAAAACTCACACAACTATTACGAATGATTCCAATGATTACAAACGATACAAATATAAACAAACAAAATAACAATTTACTAACTATGCTAGAGAAACGATAAAGAAATAAAGTCCAACCATCGTGTATGTCTAAAACATAGTCCCACGGTTCCAATTGCCAGTCGCTTCACAGATGATTTCGTGCCTGCAAATGAAACAAGCATGATTGCGAGAGAGAACGGTTTTCACTCGAGGGACAAGGCGCCTCATTGCGAGGCATTCTGAGACTCGCATTGGAAATTTCACGCCTTTCTGTCACAATTAGGTTGTTAATCGCGTCGATAGGGTCGCAATGGATGCAGCTTATTAATGGAGTTTGCCAATACTCTGATCGCATTAGGATTACATATAAAGTATGATATATGTTGTTACTATAAATAGTGTAAAAAGCCATTAACTATTTCTGTTTTCTATTGTCTGCTGACGTATATTTATGAACTACATTTTCCAGCAAATTTAAGCAAAAGAACTATTCAGTAACGATACGTCTGTGTGCATATGCGATAAGCGATTGCTATAGAAGCACTTTATAGTTCAATGGTGTACCAACGAGTTGCAGCCACTCTGTAAATGTTGCGTGAACCGTAAAGGTCACGGTGATTGTTTTATAACAGAGAAACGTTCCTATGTATAATAATGTTAACGTTTAACTGACGACGTTGAACATTGTACCGAGGCTGATATCTATTGAGCTAGATAAAACCTTTACTCAGTTTCTGAATTGGTCAAATGCTGGTATGACAACGAAACAACAAAATGTTAAAATAATTGTTTTAATAAAATGTAATCATATCACAATTGATTGTATGCTAACTCTGCGTTAAGCCGAGCAATACAACACTAACATACAGGCCTAAATTTAAGTCGCAAGATCACATCATCACTGTCGCCATAATATTTCATCAAACCATATCAAGTGCGTAGGATTATCAAAAAATGAACAGATAAGCAATCCAATACGAAATGTTAAGGGACAAAAAAGTTCCGGGGAAAACATATTTGCACCACACATCGATGTCGCTCACGGTTTTCCAGGCTTGCGCGTTTCCTTGCCCTCTTAGAGATTACCTATATTTGAGATTCCCAGTCATGCAGTTAAGAAGCATCGCTTCAAACCTGGTTCTTTGCCTCCGCCTATTCTTCCGACAAGAAACCACAGTGCACAGTTTGAAGGACGTTTTTGGCACTCTGTGTGCAACGAAACGTAAGATTTTATGCATGCATAACACTTGGTACGAACTGTTTACTGAAAATCGTGTAATATGTGCATATAACAAATTCAGTTTGCGTTTATAAAGACTATGCTTGTCTTATATAACGATCGTCATTAAAGCGTTAAATGGCGATCAATCCTACATTCACCGGGCTGTGTTTACAGTGTGTCAACACAAGACCAAGCAATCCATTGAGCATTTTTGATACACATACATGTACCTCAGTTTGATGCAGGGCGACCTGTTACGGCATGTCCGGTTGTTTCGCCGCCTGCGGCCCGGTCTCCGCCTCATCGTCGCTGTCAGAGCCGCCCTCAAGCGTCAGCACCTTGGTGAAGTAGTTGTCGGCGGCGTACTCGATCATCTCGTAGACGATGCAGACACTCATGTAGTTATCGAGGGCGGTAGCGTAGGAGACGCGCGGCAGCCCCTCCCGCACCGTCACCCCTATACCGGCCGTCGCCAGAATCGTGGTGACGCCTGCAGACGAATACAGTCAGGTACGATGCAAAGTAGGTGGATTAGTTTAATGTTTTGTTTTAGTGATTTTATTCAGGCATTGTATTTTATCCGAGGGGTATTATATAGGTTTGAGCCCGTAGCGTGAATGTCCATACCGCTCACCGTTGACAAACCACATACTATGTCAGTATAATGTATTATTAAGTTCTTTGATCGACATATTTTATAATTTTGTATTGCCTATGTTAAATCTGAATGCTTGTGTTTATGTCATTTTGGCATTTAAACAGTACATGTTTTCAATTTCATATGTAAACAATTAAAATAGAATTAATATTTTGTACAATTGATGTACAGTACAAAGAATGAACTCTTTTGACAATTTATAGTTAAACATGTATCTTATCAAAACATATTTGCATTAGCATATTTATGGGACGCTTATACAAACTTGAAAGATTCCATCTACAAACAACAATGTTAGATGCAAATACTTAATACAATACATAAATAGCATATTTATGGAAAACGTGTGTTTTTTCTAGGAGCTTTTACACTTGGTAGAAAACACTCACAATATTTGAACAAGCCGATTAACTCCCTCTAACATCTCAATAAATGAAACTCATAAATCAGAAAGAAAGAGACTGCCTAATATGACGGTAGTATTTGTTTCCAATTTCTCACAGAAAATGAATATTGAACATGCATTCGTCTTTGGATTCAGAGCTGGAACATTATTTCCCATCTTAAAGTGCGAAGTCAATCAAACCGAGGTCAATTGGGGTGACGTTATAACCACAGAGTCGTTCAACCAGAAGTAATCACAGATGATATCCCGATACTCTCTGAAAACGACTGTATGCTTTCCAGTGAATATACACAAACATAGAGAGTATGAGAGCGGATTATTTCGTATCTGGTCGTTTCAATATTGTTATAACAATACAATTGAAATATAACATGTCATACACAATTGATGTAAAAGGGTTTTCTTTCCAGATTTTGGTGTTTGTTGAAGTTTGTCATCAAGCGCATTACCTGAATAGATTGAATGCAATAAAAGAGCTAACGTATAACAACACGAAAATAACTTTAAGTAGAAATGCTTTTACATTTTGGATTGTCCGGATTAAAAAGCTAAAGCTATAATTTCTTTTTGTACTATGAGTATTATATAAGTTTGACACAACCGTTAAGGAAACCAACTGAAACATTCCACATTTTTTCATTTGTTCGCGATTGTTACGCTTTATAGTTTTATCAATCTCACATTGAAATAACTCATTCACGAACATGTATTTTAGAATCCAGTGTATGTCTATGCCTGTAGTGTCATTGTGATTCAGTGTGTAAACATGTTCTAAATTTAAATATTTGATAGCAAGTTGGACAATTGTTTGTCAATCTGCCAAATTCTTTTTAAATTTACCTAGAAGTACGCGGACAGGCGCGGCGTCCCTGTTTTTAAGAACGAGACCCACGAGAGGCACGTGATCGTTGAACAAGGGAGGTAAATCTGCATGAAGAAGAATCCAATACGGCGCTCAACGTAGAGGAACACTTTCAAAATGGAGAATTCACCTTCAATAATAAAAACCTGCATATTCATAATTTAGTGAAAAAGGTTCAACGATGGTTCGCCTATGAAGGATCTAGGAAAGTAATTTGATACTAGTTTTATATTAATTGTGGAACGTTTTGAGATAAAACGTGTTGTAAGTACGATAGGTTTATAAAGAAGAACTTAACGATCTGCGATTATTCTTTGTCAATCATTCTTAATTTATGTCAATACAATTATAATATTCATTAACATACTATTCAATAAAGCGACATTGCTAATTTACGGTAATGAACCTGAGATAGATCCAATTTCTTAATGTAATTCAATACCGAATGGTGTAGTTTCCGCGTTATTACTTACTCGTGGTGACGGCAATGATGTCAAACTGGGCCAGACGTACGTCTTTCATCAATTCCACGGAAACGTTGTTGCCGTATTTCCACATGTACACTATGTCGTCCGTCGTGTAGCCATCTGTACAAATCAAGACCAGGGATCGTTTATTTGGACGCCGTACATTTGGTATTGGTAACCCCATCCGAAAAACATTTAACTGTATGTTTTTGCAGGCTTCTTAGGCTACACTTGACTTTCCTTCAACATCAAAGTGAAACACTTATTGAAACACCATTATTTAATTCCTGTCACCAGAATGACGTCCTTTTTTTACGGCTAGTGACCAGTTTGCCAATAGTTTAACACTTTGCAAAATCATCTAGCAATCGATGGATCCCTTGTTTGATCCCCACTTCGGAAGTAATTTCATAAATATTTACTAGCTTTTACCAGGAATAGTGTCTCAATGAGCCAAAGGCTTTTGAAACAATTTAAACTTAAAACTGTGATCCAGTCACAGTTTGCGACTACGTACAGCTGCCCAACACGAGAGGGAACACAGGCTTGTCCATGGGGTAGAGGCCCAGCCGCATCGGGCAGGCTGCCTTCAACGTTAGTCTGCAAACAGCGACATGAACGCTTGTGGTCAGAAAGTGTTGTATCAGCCGTTCCGTGTTGGTCCACGTATACTACTTCTTTCTGATTTTAAAATTAAAATAAATGCATGTACACATGTTATTTTTATGAAAAGATATGAGGTAAATTTCAAGTTTATTAGCCGAACATATTTGTTACATATATAAAGCTAGATTAAAACAAAAATGTTACCGCAGCTACGAGAACTTAAAGTGTCAATATGTTCCACCGAGATCTGTAGTCGATTCCCGTATACTGATGACAAAATCGGGAAATGTGTTTAGTGATTAACAAACCAAAACACTATTTAAAAAAGCTTTGCATGACATCCCCTTTTATTTATATAGAGGTATTTAGCGAAAACAATACTCTTGAAAACTTAGGTAAAATCATTAAAAGTAACTTTAACATAAAACAAATCGATCTACAAACGCATTCGTCTTAAATTACCCAATGTGCGAACTTTCATGGCTTCGTCCTATTCAATAATGACACAACATGCCGTTTTGTTTTAATTTTAAGATATACAAATTAATATAAAATGTTTATGTAAAACATATGATATAGCACTCAAATTAGGAAGATACATGTTTGATAGGCACTGACACATAGCACGTTGTCTGTAAATTTGTAAATTGCATTTTGCACATTCTATTGTTTTAAGACAGTGTAAATATTTAAAAACAAAACGTAAACGTCTATCCTTACACACGTGACATCAAGGCTCTTCTGTTTGTTACGGTTACATACCTTCTTGACAAATATACTCTTCCGTCGTTACGTTTTCGAACAAAGAGGTTCGGCCTGGGATATTGTGCCGATGTGACTCTTGTCCGTTCAGGAAGTACGTGTTGGGCTTCCATATAATCGACAGGAAGAGGTTGTTCAACGTCACTTCCGTAATGTTATAAATGAATTTCAGCCTTTCGTCTGTCCAACGCTGCCGGAAGAAGTCTTGGAAGGAATAGTCCTACATAAAAAAGCAAATTAGTAACATTGCGTGTACGATTGTAACGGATAATATTAACACAAATGCGAAAATTGTGCTGAAATGCAAATGTATGATGCGTGGCCTAATATCAATCATTCATCATTTTGTAAATGAAGAGATTTTTTCAAAAAAACTTCTCACTTTTTAAATATTTAAACAGAAGGAAGCACGTTGTAAAACTTGAAGTTATTGTGATTGTCGATTTATGGAAATTAATCTTTTAACTAAGACTTACATGTAATATATAAAACTAACGGCCCAAAATGTGCAATGTTTAAAATGTTAATATAATTTTGTTGATATGCTATTTTTTCATGAATACATCACTGTTATTTTGTCGATTTTATTGTTTTTCTTCCTACGACCAACTGATGACCCATTCTTGGGCAATGTGGCTTCTTCATTTACTTGTCCGGTATATCTGCCAATATAATAAATCACATTGTCGATCAAATGGTTAAATAGCGTCTATGTGAAATTGGATCTTTATTGCTAACATTGAGTGAAGCTAGTGGAGCGCGCAGACATCATGGTGCTGCTTTGTTGATTTAAACAAAACCCTGAGCACCAAAGCCCCATTAACGGGTATTGAAGGAAACTGATGATAATTAGAGAGAAGATTTGACGAGGTCATATAATTAATCAAGCTGTCCAAAGAGATTAACAGTAATCTGCACTGCCTGTTCGTTCTTCATATAAAGAAGTATTAAGAACTGGGTTCGGAAATAGTAAAAGCCTCACAGAAAAACAAAATGCAGGCATCACGCAGTATTTGGATAAACACCCCAACTGCTTTAATAAGAATATTGCAGGGGAAATATTTACTGTCTGTGTTTGTTGATGGATTTATGATTCTGTGACATTAACATTTATTGCCATTCAATTTTAGACATTAACTGTGGAGGCGAGAGTCCCTATTTGTGTTCCCAGATGTTTCACATTTTCTTACACGTTATCAATAACAATGAAATATCATTTCTGCGTTCACAATAAGTGACAAATATATGATTAACCGTTTGCTTTTCATTCTAATTGTTTGTTTGTTAAGTCTAATCGTTCGTTTTAATGCGAACTGTTTGTCCTCGATATATAATAATAATTTAGTGAATTGTTGACGTAAACGGTCGATTGGGCGACCGTCGACACTCTTTTGCAAAAAAAGTTTGTTTTACCTTATTTCTGTTGAAGCATAATTTGTTAAAGAAAACATTTGAAAACTTTACACAACGGTTGGTTCTAATATAAGCAAAAACAGAATGACATGTATTTGCTTTCTTATTTAATGGAACATTTTAAACATTCATTTTCAAAGTAACGAATGTAGTAATACAAGTATGAATGAAGTAGAATTGTATAAAAGGGGTATCTCACTATGTTACTTTCTGAAATTTGATCAATGCTCCGAATCATCAAGGCAGCTTCTATCACAAGTGGTTTTCCTGTGGGCAAAAACATGGGTATGGTACGGAAAATGGAATAATGAACATATACATACAGCTGGTAGACAGTTGCTGTATATTAGAAGCGGGGTTATAAATCATTGCACAATAACAGTGCCAATAACGGATCTTTTTAATTACATCGAAAATCAAACGAAAATCTTATTTGTCCATGGTACATGCGATGAAACAACATTCTTCAAACATAATAACTGACATCATAGGTTAACATCATATAATACCAGCACTTATACAACATTGTAGATATACTTAAGTTCAGTAGGTTGATTTATATCATGGTATTTCAATTGGATGGTATAATTTGATTTCCGTTATCGAACAAGCTTGTTTCTTATAACGTTGATTGTATCTTTATTTTGGACTATTCAATGTCGTATATACCATGTTGTGAATTATAAAATAGGTTCGAGAACTTTATTGCAAAGCAATCAACTGATTATAATGCATTGGCTTTACTTTATGTTTCTCTTCTGCACCTTTAGAGCATCTGTGTTAACCATAGGGCCCTTTCATAATTGAAACTGTCATACTGTCGTTCTATTGTGTTTACAACATTCAACACCATTGACGATAGTGTCATTATTTTCTTCTCCGTATTACCGGGGGAACACCGCTATAGATACAGACAGATTGTAAGTGAAATTGAGGAGAAATAAATGGGGATATTTTCCAATTAGGGGATGATCTATCAACATCCTAGAGCCATCAGACAGTATTGAATAATGGCATCTCACAAAGCGAAAATTGAACGTCTGAGATCTCTCTCTATATTGGCGCAAGGACGACATTGCTTTATAAAACAGGTCTAAATGCATAACATAAACAGAAAACAAATACATAAACATAAGAAAAAACTTTCATATGGGTGTTAAGATGGATGTATGAGTATGTATGTATAACATTTGAACATTTTCCTTAATGTTCTTTATTTTTGCAGATCTTATCTGTTCTCGACTGTTCATCAACCTATGCTGTTACCCGTTTTTAAGTGTACCATGCAGATACATGGATAAAATAATATTTAACATAAGGACTAATTTTGCAAGTTATATGCTTTATCATCAAAGACTTTTTGTACCGGGTAATTATATTTTCAGCGTGTAGTTTCGATTGTGATCCTATTCTTTGTACAAAAACACGAGTTTCATTTTCACTTATTTTCAACTGATTCCTGATTGTCTGCAAATTGTCGATACTTTGTTTACCATTATTTAATGCAATGAAGTTTTAGTTATTCGCTCAAAATAGTCTAAGGTATACTTTAACAGTGTGGCAGTAACCTCATGACTCATTTATAATGAAAGTAAGTTTTTTAAATTTGATTAACGTCATCCTTCCAATATTTCTTTCTTCTTAAGAATATATATTCCTATTTTAGTATATTTCATAAACACACGTCATGCATTTTCCTACATTTGACTGAGCCCTGCTCTAAGAATATAAATATTTATTGCTCTGTATGTATGCTTGTTTCTTTGTGGATACGCATCTTGAAGCTTAGTTATCATCTCGTAATTCAAGTCAGTGGAATATTGGGACGGTGTTAGCCTTCAGGAATCTTCTATTCGCTATAATTGTTTTCCAAATAACACAACGATGAAATTGATGTCCTTCGGGCGTCGAGAATCAACGCCACGCAATTCTGTTGTAGTATACCCCCTTAACGTCGACTAACAATCTAT
>VMBQ01008202.1:6325-32234 GCA_007657795.1 Dreissena rostriformis
TTACTACAGCTGAATGGTGTTTATGTCAAAATATGGAAAATAGCTCAGACCTTTATGTTAACAACACAGCAGAGGTACATGATTGAATAGTTACAATCTTGTACCTAGTAAATATATTAAATATAAAAATAATTCATATATTTCAATTGTTAAGTTGGCAAAAATAAGTGCACTTTGTACTTATCAATTGCTTAGACTAACACAAACACAATAAACAGTATTTTATATGAGCAGCGCTCTGGGAAAATGTGGCTTAATGCATGTGCAGTCTGCACAGGCTAATCAGGGACACCACTTTCCACTTTTTAGGAATTATTTGTTTGAAGAAATTCTCTTCTTAGCAAATTTCCAGTTCCAGCAGACTGCACATGCTTATCCTGAATGGCACTTGCATTAAGGACCTATTTCTCAGAGCATGGCTCATATGTGTTATTTTACAGGTACAAGCCGGAGGACTACTACAAGAACAACGCCACTATCCGCCAGATCATGGATCAGATCAACAACGGCTACTTCAACCCGGACCAGCCTGCGCTGTTCAGGGATATATATAACTCTCTAGTACATCATGACAGGTAATATTAATGTCATATTGGGAGCATTTAAGCCAAGGCTATTGAATTGTTGTTTTTTTTGTCATAAAAGAGGTCAATATTTATAATTATGTTAATAACAGCTTAAACTTGTAGATTATTTTCCAAAGTTCTGTTTTTTCTCTTACGTTTTTTTATTACTGTAACAAATACCAACGTATTGAAAGAAATAGTTTTGTATCCTTTGCATACATGTTTAAATAAGTGCCACTATAGATCATGCAATAACTTGTGTAATAGTTCTTGTGTTGCCATGGTTTTCAGGTTCATGATATTTGCTGACTTTGATGCCTATGTGAAGTGCCAGGATAGAGTCAGCGAAGTGTTCAAGGTAATTTGATATGTTGACATGTTGACAATATTGTTTTAAATTAAGCGTTGTTCTTGGAAAACTGGGCTTAATGCATGTGCAGTAAGTGTCGTCCCATATTAGCCTGTGCAGTAAGTGTCGTCCCATATTAGCCTGTGCAGTTAGTATCGTCCCATATTAGCCTGTGCAGTAAGTGTCGTTCCATATTAGCCTGTGCCTGTGCAGTAAGTGTCCTCCTATATAAGCCTGTGCAGTGGGCAGGCACAACTCTTTCGACCTTAACTGGATTTTGGTGTAGAAGAGACTTCCTTCAAACAAAAAATTCCATTAAAGCGGAAATGGTTGTCTCCAATTAGCTTGTGTTGACTTCACAGATTAATATGGGATGACGCTTTACGCCCATGCATTAAGCCCCTTTTTGTTGTCCTTTTAGGACCAGATGAAATGGTCCAAGATGTGTCTACACAACATAGCATCGTCAGGCAAGTTCTCCAGTGACCGCACTATATCTGATTACGCCCGGGACATTTGGGGAACCGAGCCCACCGAGTTCAAGCTTCCAGCGCCCCATGAAAGACCGCTCGAATACGACGATAGCAACAACGCACCGCCCAAAAAAATAGCGTTACATGATATAGGATATAGAAATTTAGTTAGCGAACACAATTTATGTACAAGTATTCAAGTTTTTATCAAAGTCAACATTTAACTCGACGGACAAAAAAATGAGCATTAGCTTGTATAGGATATAGGAATTAATTAGTAAACTCAAATTATGTACATGTGTATGAGTATTTATGAAAATCAATATAAAATTATGTTTGTTAATGAAAACCACAACACTAAAAGAACATTTGTGGATGAGTATTATGTTGACAGTTGATTCAATTACATGTACATAAGTATTTATGAAAGTCAACATAAAATTGTGTGTGCGATTGATAAACAACAGTGAACCAACATTTGTGGATGAAGAATTATGTTGAGTGTCAAGTGTGTTTGTACATTTATTATAATAAATCGCTGTTTTATTTGTGTTTTGTTTACAGAAAGCTGTTTTTGTTGAAAAAAGTTTGTTGGAGATTTACATTCTTCAAAAAACATGTAGTGATGTAGTGATCTGGCACCAATTTATCGCAAATTTTCAGATTTGTTATAACAAGATTAGTTTAGGCCAACAATTTTCATATTGTTAGAAAACATGAATTGATTATGATGTAAAGACAAAATAATTATAAACAACAAATACAGGATGGGTGGTCACTATAATTGATATATTTTAACGCATATGAAACTCGATAAATCGGGGGCTGGTTTCCAAAATATCACTGGTGTGAAATTTGAAACGATCTGTTTTTTTTGTTTTTTTTTGTTCATGAAAGCAATTCATGAAAAGAAAAAGAAAATATTGGTGCATGTGCATGGTATTTAAAAAACATAAAAAAGAGTACATTTTGGTTGACTGTATTAGATTAATTGGTCAATTAGGCAATGTTAGTTTATATATATATCATATGTATCCGATTGTAAATGCTAGTACTATAGTGTGCACTCAGGATTTGTAGTTTTTATTTGAACACATGGATATCATTGACTGTGAGATGTCAGAAGCCTCGTTCTGGGAAACAGGGCTGAATTCAGTCTGCACAGGCTAATCAGGATGATACTTTTTACCTACACTGTATTTTCGTGTAGAAGAGACCTCCTTTAAAAGAAAAATTCCATAAAAAGTGGAAAGTGTTGTCCCTGCAGTTTGCACCAGCTAATGTGGGACGACACTTTACACTCGTGCATTAAGCCCAGTTTTCCCACAACGAGGCTCTCAGTTTGGTTTATCAATGCAACCATTCACTCCAAGGGCTGTGTATCTGTTCCATGGAAGGCAATTCTTTTATCAAGCATTATTGTTCTTTCTTACTTATACTATTTAATATAATGTTTTTGTCTGATCTTTTTTTATTATTTCCTGCAATGTTTTTGTTTATCTTTTATTGCATTTTTTTGTTGACTATTCTTTGTTTCATTTCATAACAAGTGTACTTTTTTCCCTGAACGAGGCTCTAATGGCGCCTCTCTAATGTACAAGCACTGCATAGCTTTGATAATGACATGTGCTATTCGACACATTTGTAACATAAATTATTGTTCAAGATTTCAAGATACACAATTTGTGGACAGTTTCAATTAAGGCAGTCTAATGGTTCACTTGTTGTCTCAAATTCATATCGTCACCTCCCCGCGAAAATGGCCAACCTCAATATTTACAAGTTTTCAGGAGAAGAAAAAAAAATCATATTTTTTTTTAATTGCAGAATGAAGCTAAAACTTTGAACGATGCCTTTTTATATATCCCTACATGTGTCATAATGTTTAAAGTGACGTGTGACTTTTTCTGTAGAAAATATGAGAAAATTGCCTACTCAAGCTTTTACAGCTTGAGTTAGACAATTTTCTCATATTTTTTTATCTTGTTTACATTTAGTTTGGAAATTTACATTTAGTTTGGAAATTTTCGCACACATTCACATGGGTATAACTTGGTAAGCCGATTGGATAGGACCTTGGAATATTTTGCCGGAGAAGCGGGCCGTTTTCACCATTGCGAAAATGTCAAAACCCGTTTTCGTGCCAAAACTGAGATTGGCCATTTTCGCGGGGAGGGGACGATATACTATGTGGTGACTTACGGGTGAAAATCATGGTCAATGTTTTGGGATTCCACCAAGATAAACTTTACTACGCTCAGTGATTCATTGCAGGCATAAATTGTGGTATTATACCAGTTTGTGTGCAAATGTACAATGAATTTAGAATATACATGTCTGATAAAGAAAATATCTATATTATTTTTGAATGCCGTTGTTAGTGTAACCAAAGATAAATGTTCAAGTATACACAATTTAATGTTTTAAGTTTTGTTTTTGAGAAATGTAACTTTTTGTTAAGATGGCTGCTATACTTCATATAATAGGAAATCATCAATACTGTCATAAGTATGATGTTTCTTCCATTTAGTCAATCTCTTATTCGTTTGGCATTTATTGTCTATGCTTTACTTTTATTTTTTATCTTCCATTGTGATTGGTGTTTATCTATACTTTAAACTCTTCCAATGTGATTTTTGTTTATCTATACTTCCATAATGATTTTTGTTATTCTATACTTAAAACTACAGTAATTCTGTGTATCTCTTTAACCTTTTTTTATTTCCTGCAAAAGAAAACACTTAATTGTGTAATTTCAATATAGATCATTTGAATGGATGTAAGGCAATTGGAACATGCACAGCAGTTAGTGAAGTAAAAAAAACACTCCTTTTTACTGTTAATGTAACAAGTCAAAACCAAAGTTTAAAAAAAACACACACGCTTAAATCTGTATTAATTGTATGTATTTTTGTAAGCATATTTTAATCTTTATTTAGCCCCAAGACATGGGATTGTTGTTACAATATGTAAAATAAAATTGAAATTTTATTTTCTCCTTTTTCTGTTGTTTTCAGTTACTATATATTGTTATTTTTTTATCAACTGTTAAGCATATTACTGTACAAAAAATAAACAGTTGATTTGTTATACAGCCCTGTTATCCAACGTTTATGTGCTATGTATATTATGTAGGATATCTGACACTGGATTTGAACAAAAAGTTTAGTTTTCCATAACTTTGGCGTGAACACTAGGTGTTTTTTGTTAATCACAGACAGACCCTCATGTTGACAGAACACTTTAGTCTAGATGACTTCTTTACCCACAAAAACCATCTCTGAAAGTGACAAGCAATCCTAGGTGTAAATAAACCTGCATGGACGATCCTTACNATCCTTACATGACCGGCCTGAAAGGAGGGATGGGGGGGGGGCGACATAGGCATCTTAGGTGGGTTAGATCTCAATAAGCGTTAACTAAGCGATGTGTTTGTTCTTTAGTTCGTTCATTCATTCACTAAATCATTCTTTTCATACAAGAACATGCATGAAAGGAATGTTGCCAAACAGACCGCGTGTGAGAATATTAAAGGCCCTTTTAAGCCATCTACATCAGCAACGCGAACCAAACGGAACAACACACGCACAACCCAGCAGTGCGCGTTTTGATCGTGTGCGTTGGCGGTAAACTTTCAAATATTTATGCAATATATTTGCCGAAAAAAGTGCCAAATATCGCTTTAAAGTATTCCATTTTTCAAATACAGGGATATTCTCCCTTTTTTAACTTGATTTATTTACAAAATAGTATACCATGCTCACGCTGTCAAATATTTATTGATTTTGAATATTAATATTGTATGATATAACATTATACCTTACATCTCGTAAGTAATAGAAATAAATTGCCTCGGTTTGCGAAGCATGTCATAACATCTGCATTAACGGGATCGTTTATATGAAACCGGCGAGAACAAAAAACAATACGTTGACATTTGAGGTTTGAACTTGCGCGGATCCCACCACTCCCTTTCTTCTCTTAAAGGGTGCATTAGATAAGTGATGCTGATGAGTCTAGGCGGTCCACATAATTTTGGTTCAATTTGAAATAAGGCATACATTTATGTCGTATATAAACTTTGGGGTCAACATAAATAGATCAACCGACTTACCGACGCAAATACTTTGTTTTTGCATAATCAGAAATCCAGGAATTTACACGTCCATGAAATTGTCATTTTTGAACAATCACGAAATTTCATCCCGGCGAATATAAATGATTGTGCAGTATTTGAGGCGTCGCTACTAAAAGGCTATGGTGTCGATCTACAGGAAGACTACATTGGTTACTGCTTTCAAGAAAGCAGCTCTTCAAGCCAAAAGAAAGCAGCCTTTCAAGCCAATAGAAAGCAGCTCTTCAAGCCAAAAGAAAGCAGCTCTTCAAGCTAATACAGTTGAACTTTTTTCTACAGCAAACTCCTTCGACACCTCATTCATGACACACATCTAAACCCACACCATTCTTTCTATCGATGGAATGGATCCCTGAAGAAGCGATGTTGTGAGATCCCAATATAACTCACCATTCAATACCTCGGCACTGCTAATGAAGTTATGTGCTACTGTATCCTTCTAGATTTTAGTACGCCCAAGTACAGAACTTCACCACCACTGTTAATATCGTTGCATACTTACTCTCAAACAGTCCATTCATCCATTCACCATGGCAAGTGGAAGATACATTTGCAATACCATCATTCCAATCGGCTGTTTAATGTCAATGTTGACGGAATAACTAAAAAGGCCACCAACCTTTCTTAATTTTCAGGAAAAATATCACCAGTTTTTCATGAAGGCGCAATTATACAAGGCGCTGGTTAAACAAATCCTAGAGCATTCGTTCCCAAACCGGGACCCACATAGTGCTTAAACATCAACCAATCGGAAGCAGTCTATTGGTATTTACCTACTTTCACACCCGGCGATAAGAAGCCGCAGTCAGATGACCATAAACCTTCTATACCGAAGCATTGATCCGAAAATAAGCACTAGTGAACCGAGTTATACAATGCCTGATGTTATTCCTGATGCAACGGCACCTTCCATTAGGCTGCCTTGGGCACGAGATGTAACCAGTACAACTGTTCCCTTTCTCTACTGCGCATGAACACAGATTCTCAATTTTCCCTACTGCAATCAGATGGTTGAGTCTGTTTCCAGAAGAACTCGCCACACACATTACTTTGGAAAGTATAAGTTCGGCTTTATACGTTTTATGACCGTGTGACACTACCCGTATCTGGGCTCTCTGCGTTAGACGGCCGTGACGACCTACACTTTTAATTGCACAACATTTTATGTATGACCATATTGAGGATAAACTAATTAAATAAATTATAAAATGACATTACAACCTTTTGTGAGAGAACACCTTTAAGCATAACGTGTCTGTTGCGCAACCTTTGCCATTATCTTTCCGAACTATTTAAGCATTTATACGTTTACTCAGCAATTGCTTGAAAGAAGTAGGGTTGAGAAAATATAGGTCTTAAGTGGTTTATGACTATGATGTTTCGTTTGTTATTGATGGGAAATGTAGAAAGATGAACCAGCAACTGTTAACGATGGTTGTCGTTTATCTGATGTTCGACAATGAATATTCGTGATTCTCAAACCGTAAACTTTGGTCGAAAAGATTGATTAAAATTAAAACCACAACGGTCAATTGTTTATTGTTAATTGTAGTACATGTACTTATGAGACGAATTTCCATTCCGATTGAGTTTCCAAATAAATTTCCCTATACAAAAGGCAATCAACGTATATAGCCGAGACATTCGTTCATGAATTTATGTTAGACATGGGGCCTGTACAACATGCATATTTCAAAATAGGAATTTTACTGTTGTGTAAAGGTAAAGGCATTTTCATTTTTGCTGAAAACAATTGAATTCTACCTTGATTATATGTGTGCAATGTCTGCATTCAACAATTGTTTATTACGAATTTCTTAGTTCAAAACTTCTGTATACTCAGAGAAGGAATATGTGCACGGGTTGTTTAAGAAATAATATTGTTCTATCATGGTTTCAAATCAAATCAATATTTATTTATTGTCGGTATGATATACAAAATGGTTTGTTGTCGAATAACCCACAGTAAGGAGTATAGATGCGTAGGAATTAAATCACGAGTGCGAAGCAGAATTATTTCGATTCTAACACGATTCTGATTGATTTGGTTCAAGCTTTNAAAATAATTTGATTATTTCATATGACGTCATACAGTTCAAGGTTGCGTTTTACATATGCCTCACTCGGTCATCATCAGAAAGGCTTTACCTTCGGATAGGCAGTTTTCGATTTAAAATGTGTTCAAACAGTGGATTAATGCAATTGTTTTCGCTATTATTGCATAAACAAATCACACAAACCAAAATAAATTAAAACAAACAAAGGGAAGTAACTGCGTGTGGACCAGTTTATGGATATGAATTACACACAACAGGGCTTGAACGGCACGTGAATCGCCTTGTTAATACACGATTTCTCCAGTTCAAGCCCTCCTTTTGCCAAGTTTCTGCAACCCGCCAGAGGGCACTTAGATAGAATTTATGCAATTATATTGTATGATATAACATTATACCTTACATCTCGTAAGTAATAGAAATACATTGCTACGTTTTCCGAAGCATGTCATAACATCTGCATTAACGGGATCGTATATGAAACCGGCGAGAACAAAAAACCATACGTTGACATTTGAGGTTTTAACTTGCTCGGATCCCCGCCCCTCCCCTTCTTCTATTAAACGGTGCATTAGATAAGCGATGCTGATGAATCTATGGGTTTCCCCTGGTTCAATTTGCAATAAGGCATGCATATATGTCATATATGAGCTTTGGGGTCAACATAAAATAGATCAACCAAAATTCTTTGTTTTTGCATAATCAGAAATCCGCGAATTTACACGTCGATGAAATTGTCATTTTAATACAATCACGAAATTTCATCTCGGCGAATATAAATGATTGTGCAGTATTTGAGGCGTCGCTACTAAAAGGCTCTGGTGTCAATCCACAGGAAGTCTATATTGGTTACTGCTTTCAAGAAAGCAGCTCTTCAATGCAATACCGTTGACCCTTTGTTCTACAGCAAACTCCTTCGACACCTCATTCTTGACACACATCTAGACACACACCATTCTCTCTATCCACGGAATGGATCCTTGAAGAAGCGCTGTTGTGAGATCCCACTATTGCTCACCATTCAATACTTCGCCACTGCTAATGAATTTATGTGCTACGGCATCCTTCTAGATGACAGAACGCCCAATGCATACAGAACCTTCGCCACCACGTTAACAGGCGTTGCATACTTACTCTCAAACAGGACACTCATCGATTCACCATTGCAAGTGGAAGATACATTGGCAATTCAATCATTGCAATCGGCTGTTTAGAATGTAAATGTTGACGGAATACCTAAAAAGGACAACAACCATTTTAAATTGTCAGGAAAAATATTACCAGTTTTTCATGAAGGAGCTGGTAAGACAAACCCTAGAGCATTTGTTCCCAAACCGGGACCCACATAGTGCTTAAACATCAACCAATCGGAAGCAGTTCATGAATATTTACCTACTTTTACACCCGGCGATAAGAAGCCCCAGTCAGATGACCATTTACCTTCTTTACCGAAGCCTTTTCCAAAAATAAGCAGTAATTAATAATAATAGTAATTAAAAAATAAGAACCAAGTAAAACAATGCCTGATTCTATTTCTGATGCAACGGCTACGTCCATTGCGCAGCTTTGGGAACCAGTGCAACTGTTCTTTTTTTCCCTACTCCGCATGATCACAGATTCTCATTATTCCATTCTGCAAACAGATGGTTGCGCCCAATAATTTGGAGAGCGCGAGGTGGACTCTATGCGTTAGACGATTGGGACTTACTACACCTGTCAGCTTTTAATTGCCCATTAGTTTATGTATGAACATACTATATTGAGGAACACTTAGTAAAGAAATTATAAAAATAGATATCAAAACCTTTTTTTGAAGAGCAACCAAAAAGCACCACGTACAATGTATTCCTCAACCTTTGCCGTTCTTTTTAAAACTACTGCATTTATACTTTTGCTCAGAAATTGCTCGCTGGAAGTAGGTTTGAGGAAAAAAAACTGAGGTCCTTAATGATTATGAGTTTGCGTTTGTTATTTGTGTAAAATGCATACAGAGGGACCGATAACTGTTAACGATGGTTATGCTTCGTCTGACAAAATCACTTTAAGATTATTCCACACTGTATATTCGTGACAGGAAAACATTCTCAAACCACATACTTTGTTCGAAAAGTTTGAATGAAAACAAATCACAACGGTCAATGGTTTATTGTAAATTGTAATACATCACTGACACATTTCCATTCCGATTGAATTTTCAAATAAATTTCCGTGTACATAAGCGTATATAGCGGAGAGCATTTGTTGACAAATTTATGTTAAACATGGGGCCTGTACAACGTATATATTTGAAAATAGGAATTTTACTGTTGTGTTAAGGTAAATGCATGTTCACACTTTAATTTTTAAAAACAAAATAATCAATTCTAGCTTGGTCATATGTGTGCAATGTCTGCATGCACCTTTTTGTTTATTGCGAATCGCATTTGTTCAAAATGTCTGGATATTCACAGAAAGCAATATTTGCACCTATTATTGTTCAAACTTCAAAGATCCTATGTACGATTTACAAGATTAGCAGAATATTGATTTTCAATTAAATGTAAGAGATTTGTGAATCACCATTAAGTCTCTATTAGTAACCAGTTTTACGGTCACATTGCACACGTTGAATATGAGGTTTGGAAAATATCAGCATTTGGCGTTCGTTTCGAGCTACAGTAATGTGATCAAGTAGGAAAAAGTGTGGCTTTCATTGATTAGTTTTAATCTATTGCATTGATAGAGTGGACACTATTTCCGTTTGTTGTGACTGACAGAACCTTCTATTTTCCAAATATAGAAAGGTATAAATGCCGAACGCGTTTTCAAATGCGCCCAGCACGGCTTTTATACATCCACTTTCAGAAGGGGAATATAAATTATTGCCGTCTTCCATCCGTCGGTCGAATTCTTGTGTCGTAAACTCAAAAAGTACTGCCACTAGAGGGATTCAATCTTACAAACATGTCAGACAAAACGTGAACTTGCGCATCTCCTTATTTTGTTTCTGTCTCTTTTCTTCACAAAACAGAAATTATGAACCTTTAAGCAAAATATACGTTTTTAACATTCGCCGAACGTAAAAAATACTGCCGCAAAAAAACGTTATTACCGGGCCTGTGAACGTGCGCACCTCCATAATAAGGTTATTTTTTTTTCTTTAACATATCTAGAGATATGGTCTTTAAGGCGAAAATGACATTTTATTACTTGTGTCGCTTGTAGCCCAATAATTATTGCTGTTAAAGAGATGAACTTTTACAAACATATAAAAGAGCAAATTAATTTTAACACAGCATTATTTTGGTTCATTTGATTTTAATCAAAGATATTTCCCTTTTTATTAAAACAATTTGTTTTGACTTGTGTCAAACGTTACTCAAAAAGTATTAGCAATACAGTGATGAACGTTTGCAAACATATTAACTGGTCAGCTAACGCGTTAAAGTTTTTGGTTCATTGTTGGAACATACGTGGAGTTTTGAGACACAAATTGAATGCGGAGGCATCTGTTTTCTACGGACACAAGTCAAGAAAATGTGTGTTTAATGTTTGTAATGTTTGTTTGTTTACGTTTATCGTTTCAAAAGTTTCAGCAGTACACCTTACTGCAAAAGAACATGCCCTCGGTCATCTGTCAGTGTTGGCCCCGACCTTCATTGGTAGGAACGTAACGTTCCAGCTGAGGCCAACGTCGCTTCTTACGTTTGAACAGTACGATGCCTGTAAATGGAAAGCTATTTTCAAAGATCAATCAAAGGTCCACATAATCAACAGCGGCTATCGCCTGTTCGAATCAGACGGGATCAAGATGATGGAGCTTGGCAGTGATTATGTGAATAGTAGCTTGGACAGGGCGATGATTCACGTGACTTGCAGTGACATTACATCGAATTACATTAATCTTAAATTAGAAGGTGAGCTTAAAACTAAAGTCTTAAGTTTATAAATGGTTTTGTATTTTGTAACACTAACACAAACAAACATAAACAAGTGTTAAAGAGCAAGCAGATAGCAGACACATGTGCTTGCATGAAGTAGATTTATTTACATGGGATATTATTACTGCGCAACTTAATATTATTTGCCTTTTTACTCGCTATTACAATTGATTTTACTAAAGCTATCAAGTACATTTGTATAACTTATATGTTATATTCTAAAGCCTTACAACTGTATTATAAATCATGCAATTTCACGTGTAGTTGTAAAATCGAACGAACACTGGAAAAAATGAACTTGGGAAAACACTTGGTACCGGAAATAAAATATATTGTTTAAACTCACCCATTATTTTCAAACAATTGTCAATGATAATTTACACTTAGCTAGACAACGTGCGTTCAAACCCGTTTGATTTATTCACGTTGTGTACTAAACGACATTTTACCTCTAACCTTGTTGCGTTATTCAGTGTATTCTCATTAAAATAATTGCAAACATATTCCCGTTCAATGGAAATTACAATGAACTGATTTACATGTGTCCCTTTAATGTTCTCGACCTCAAGCATTTGAAGCACACATTCCTGCTTTTAATGGTTGAAAACTTTAGCACTTGTTAAATGTATAAATTGACATCAAATTCAAAGTAAACATACGGCGACATTAAAATACATTATTTGTCCCGAGAAGTTGGTCTACATTTAAAATTATGAAATCTGAAAATGCTGAAGCATTTAAACAAATGATTGTCAGAACTGTTTTAAATAACCCCGGTCACCGTTTATTCCGAGTAAAAAGGACATCAATCAAACGATTTACTCTAACAATCCTTTTAATCATACTTACAAAAGCATGCATGTAATATTTCTTTGACAAAAATTATGCTTACAACATATTTATTTTTTGATATCTTTTCAATATTAGATTTGAAAAACGAATGTGGGCATCTCCAAGTGTTATCCTACCCAGAGGAACCAGGCGAAAAAGGACAGATTGCATACTTCCCAACTGGAAACATACTGAGAAATACCTTAGGATATGTACGGATATGGAAGAAAGACGGTGTTGATATAACATCACTTGATGGCGTTTTCGAAGAACGAACTGAAACACTTAATTTTAAGTACATTCTTACCGTCTTAAATTTCACTGGGTCACATCGATACAGCTTTAGATGTTAGGAACGCAATACTGAAACGAACGCAATAACACTATTGGAGGGTAAGCACATTCAGCACTAAGCATGTAGTAGGGTTTAGCTTACAGAGAGCTTTTGTAATCCATGTAATTATTGATTATAATTCAATATAAAAATAATGTAAATTAAGAACGACAAACACGATGGCGTTGGTATTACATTGTCCGCTACGGTGTGTTAGGTAAACATGTAAATGATGGATACATTTTTTGTGCATGGCCCATTGAGAGACAATAACAACAGCTGATGTATTTCAATGGTAACATACTACAACAAATGTACTTTCAGGTCGTCCAGTGCTTAGTCCTGTCTGCAGTGTGGACAACTGTTCCAACTGTCTGTGTGTCCGACCTGGGGACAGGCTAAGCTGCATCTCATATAGCACCAATGTCTCGCTTTGGATCGGCTACAACAAATTACAACTGCAACGCACACTAAATGACAGCCTGTTCACATACACCACTATGAATGTCACCATCATTGCGGAATATCATCAGTCAATAGTCGTATGTTCAGCGTCTTATGACAACAAAGAGGTGTTTAACGCGTCTGCATCCGTTTATATTTACGGTACGAAACGTCAATGCTTCCATACAGTACGATAAAAATATAACCGAACAGATAAAGTAAACATACGTTATGTGAAACTTATGACAATACCACTAGCTAATTTTAATACGGTATTGAATAAATTTTGTGCAGACCATAAATGTATATATATTGACTTATTGTGTTGTGTTCACACATTCAAAAAAATGTAATATGATTGGTGTAACAGCAGTCGAACAATTAGGTATTTAAAGTTGTACATTATTGAGATTCATATGCTGCTTATTTCCATTAAACAGTTCCACCAAAGTTAACACCAGAACTAATCCTACCAGAACTACAAGAGGGATATCCAGTGAATATAACCTGTTTAACAACATCAGGAAGACCCCCTCCTGTTATACAGATGTTTCTCGACGGTCAGAAACTTACTGACATCGCACAGCATAACGTGTACGAAGCAGCAACCCGAACTTATACTAGCGTTGCCACATTGAAGTCGGCTAAGAGAACGTGGAACAATAAAAACATCACCTGCAGATATCTAGTGACATATCCGGACGGTATATATGATTCTGGGCACTCGACGACAAAAACGGTGAACTATAAATGTAAATATGATATTAATACATTAAATGCTTAACAGTATATAGGTGTATTGCTGTTTGTTTTATTTGCTAATGTTGGTAAATTAAACCTTAAAACGTTAAACTCGAAAGAAATTTACACGACAACAGGAAACACAAATATGTATTTTGCAGATCCTCCTTCAAGACTGCTTATACTCCCCACACAAACTCACGAAAGATTGTCAGCTTGGTACCAACTCGACATACGATGTCAATTGGTCGACAGCAACACACGGTGTAAATTCAAATGGACGACAGAAGAAGACAACATTCAAATACTCGACGTCCAAACATCCAATATGACCTACGAGGAGTCTGTCCTGCACGTCAATGTCTCCGCCAATTCATCAGGACACCGTGTTACATGTCATGCAGAGTGTGATGTTTTTAGTCTACAGCTTAAAGAGGATTACATTCTCGACCTACCAAGTAAGCATGCATTTCCTAACGAATACAGCCCCTTTATCATTTTTAATAATTGACAAATCAAATTAAAAAAATGTATCTATTACAACCCAATGATCAGTATCTGTGCAAAAATAAAACTGCATCTTATATATAAAAAAAACTGTTCAGAGAGATTTTGATGTGCGAATAATCAAATCGTTTAAAAATGGAAATGAATGAAACACATTTAAAAAAAAGTTAAACAAAAAAGTTGTATGAAAGGGATTTGAACGAGAAGAAATGTAAAGTAAATAACTTTGTTGAAACAAAAAATAACGGTCTGTCTGCTCAAAGGAGAGCTCATAAGTTCGATTGTTTTTCAACAACATGTTTGTGTTTTCAATGAATGCTTTTAGGTGCAGCCAAAATTATGACCTTTGTGGTCACTACTTGCGGCCTGTTAACAGAGGTTTGCTTAACTTGTTCAGTCAAAAGCAATCCACTTTCAAACATCACTCTTGGCAAACTCAACGACCATACAAACCGCAATTTATGTCTTAATAGCATTGAGTGTACAATCTACATATCCAGAACTGATATTGAGACTGCATTAAACTATACATGTCAAGCGTGGAACATATATGGACATTCAAACATGACACTCGGAATGAATAAAGAATCAGAAGGTATTGCATTTTAAAATCTAGATGTATACTTGATATTTTATTTACATCTAAAGGCAATCCAGATAGATTGAACACATTACTAAAGCTGCTAATATTGAAATAGTCTAACAGCTATTACACTTTTGTTATTGCTGTCCTTCATTTTTGCACTGAAGATTTTAACACCAGCTTTTGATTCCTTATCATCCAGTCTCTCCGGAAGACCACATACCTTCGACGGAGGGTTCAATCCCGCTAATGTCAATTATGGTCGGACTGGTAATCTTAGCAGTTATCATATCTACTGTGATAGTCTTCTTCTTCATTAGAGGTAACTTCCATGTTTTTTAACTTTAAATAACAATACTTTTTCTAAAATCTTTGTATCTGAATTTGTCGTAAATATAATGTATTATTTAACAAAGTTAAAATTATTATATATATATACACGATCCGATTTATTGTTAAGGTCAACGACGTCGCAGCAGAAGGAGTGACATATTGAACCCGTAAGATACAAACAAATACTTGAAAACGTATGAATCACATTTTCAAATGAACACATTCATGTGCATGTGTTTCACTTGATTCACATTGCTTCTATTATACGTTAAACAGTATGATTAGCTCTTTATTCCATCAAAGTCATTCATTTATAGTAAATATTTATTTATTTTACATTATGTTTACTCCAGTGTGTTTGACTAAAAAAATACACATTTGTAATTAAAAATATATTATTTCTATTCATGCTGTTCCTACATTTCAGTTTAAAAGAAGTTCGAGTAAACTCTTCACAGCAGGGTGATGTCCTCATGGAATCAGGTCATACATTGTTTGATTTCTTTTTTACGTATTGTAGTATTATTTTGATAAAATAATCGCAGTTATAAAGAAATGTTTATAATTGATTAATAATATGTCTTTGTACCATTCTACGTTGGAATTCTATAAGTAATTGGAATCATACTGGTTCGTTTATAATTGTTATACTATTGGTGCTGCTTTGGATAATGATGGAAATATAGCTGGATAGACAACTAGATGTTTTATTTGCAGAAACAAAAAACGATTATAAAATTGCAGTTGAATCATTTGTGATTCATTGTTTTTATCAGAACATCGATCGTGCAACGATAGGGTCAATGCAAGCAACACTGAGGCAAATACAACTGTCGATGCGGACATCAATATATACTCCAATGTAATTTCTTCCATCAGCCGGGCAGTGGTAAGTGTCCAGCACCCAGCATTGTATGTAAATGATTATAACAAAACCAATGGCATGTGGTACTGTAAGTCCGTTGTTTGCATGTTCTGTTAAATAGTACCGTGTGAGTTCAATACAGGTTCACATGTATGAGCTTCCCAATACTTTTAATTATAATAAAACTGTCAAGTTGATCAACATGTCAATTTAAGGCTCAGGCGGCTGCACAGAATGAACTGGTGTACGCCGATATTGACCTCGCGTTTCTAGAGATGAAACAAAAGAAAGTGACCAAGAAAAACAACTACGTACCCACCGAGTACACAAGTGTTAGAGAACTCACCGCTGATGCACCAGATGAGCACGTCTATGTTAATACCTAAGACAACTATAGAACATTATAGCAGTTTACATATACATTTGATCTTTGCCCTTTTACTATGTTTTTTTTAATTAATTATAATATTACTTAAATGATATTGTATACAATCTGATCCATCTTGGTATTGTATAATATCATATGTGTTACATATATATTTTCCATTAAATTACGTTACGTCCTTGTATGGCGTTGACATAACTTCCTGCTTTTATCTTTAAAATTATTACTACTAATGAAAGCTATGTTAAGTATTACAGAGATTAAAATCAACAAACGTTAATTGTTTGCACGGTATATTTTTTATAATTAATACCTTAGACAGTATTACCTTTGTTGATTACTTCTCGGTTTGTGTGTTGTCGGACGTCTGTGTTTCTGACCAGTTGCCTGTGTAATACAGGACACAAAGTGTAAAAAATCCAACTTGAATATAACAAAGGATTAACGCCCAGGTCAACACACTAGTTTGAATGACAAATGTTATACAAACTCATCAACTGGAAGTTGCAGTTATTAGGATATCGCAGTCTTATAAATAACTCGCAAAAATCCGATGTTATGTTATGCCATGCAATTTGATGAAACCCATGACTTTATGTTACAAATCAATTTGCGTTTGCCCATTGTACTACTGTATTGCTTTTAGTGTAAAAATGAACACAATTACACTTACCAAAGAGTTATGTGAAACGACGATATCAAAAACAATCCTTTGATTTGGATTTTTTTCTCATAAAACGTCAACCCAATTTGTTTTCATGTACATACTATGTATTTAAATTGTAAACTTGTATTATATAATGTTTTATACCCTAACTGAAGTAATTGCACAACTTTAATTATGCTGAAAACATGTTAGTAGCCAGTACACCATTATATATATTGATTGATTTATATTTTAAAATAAAAATAAGTGCAGTATAAATAGCTGTTATTCATTGAGCCATGTTTACCCAAGCTGGATTCTCAACACTATTTATAAACATATTACTGTATAAGTAATTGTTTTATTTTCAACACTAAACATCTGTTGCTGATATTGTGTTATAAATACCAAATTTTGAAAACTTTTATTGCATTATATGTCATTTGTCTGTTAATCAGTATTTAGCTCTGGAATTAAATCTCTGTTTAAAAATGATCAAGATTGTTGAAAACTTTTGACTTATTATAACCTTCAAGAACAAAAACAAATATTTTTCTCTTCACAATGGAAATAAACTAAGATTTTGACCTGATCCTACTTAATAATGACTAAAGTGTGCACAATAAAAAAAATCCATCGTTGTACCGATTTAAGGGACTTGTTAACAGTTTGGCAAAACGACAATTTTCTAAAAAGTGTCACAGATTCAAACACAATTATTGTATTATCCAAACAAGCAAATTGACACTCCTGACTAAGAAAAATGTAAAAAAATACATGCTCATGTATTGATTATCTTAAATCGAAATCGTAAAAAGTAAAAATTAGTTTGTAACGTTTTAATACGTTATTTAGCAAAACGTGTATGACCGAAGTAGGGTTTTACCAGATTGAAAATCTGCTTGGTGTAATGGTAGCGAGTTCGCGTCTGCTTCTAGAGGTCCCGGCTTCAATTAAATACATTTTCTTGCCTGTAATTATTTAAAACTATTCCAAATAGTATAGTTATTTAAGTAAATCATTTTTTTTTTCAAAGATACGTAAATCTTTGAACAAGTCCGTTAAAATTTGTGTAGGCGTTCATGAAGACAGAGAAGTTTTTCTACACAAATCATTTGTCATCGGTATCCATGTGAAACATTTATAATTCGGAAAATTCACTAATCATGAAAAGAAATATATCTTGGAGATGGGATCTAGCTTAAACGTATTATATAATTATTTTGTATTAGTTACAGTCATATTGATTATTTAATGGTATTGTAAACCGTATCATCCGATTCACAAAACGTTTCTTATGTAAGCGCATGGCATTACATCTTCGTAGAACAATATCGTTTTTGCTATCAAATGTATTTGTAAGCGAATGATTCATCTTCCTTATTATCGCATTTCTGAAAGAAAATAACTATCGGCAATTAGATTATTAACTTTTCACTGTGCTCGACCTTGTAATGCTTGTAACTTGGTGTCTAAAAGACCTTGTATACAATTTATACTTTAAAAGCCTGTCTTCGTAAATACTTCCGGCAGACGAGGCTTATAAAGTTATAATATATAATTATTTATAAACAGACAAAGACACCATGTAACAAGCGTTATATAATTTGCTTTAACTTTTAAAGCCGTTATGCTACTTATAAACAGAAGCAGATGAGATTTGTTTCTGGGTATGCGCCTTTAACACATATATAATAACACTGATATGGTACTTTTAGCAGTAAATATTGTTAGGGTTGATGAAGTGAGCACAGTAGAAATACTTATTGTATAGACTGCAAACTCACAAATGTCTTATTTTTCAATATTTAGAAATAATTTAAGGAAATCGTTAGTATCTATATAGTAAACAGCATTTCAGTTTGTATAAAAGGTTTGGGGAATTATTTGGTTAACAATCTGAAATTGCCACTTGATTAAACAGTCAAAGTACTCAGTTCATAAACAGCTTTTCAACAAAATCATTCGCACACATGATTATATTGGGTTTGGAATGGCTTTAAGAAGCCTAAACAAGCAAACAAACTTTGGCCTTTCACCCATCATTCATTTTGTCATCATACTGTTATTTTGAAGAATGGTTGGTTAATTGTACAATATATGTCAATGTCCCTTTGTTCTCATCATAGCTACTGTTTCTTTCCAACTATTCCCTATTGAAAAGACTTTGGACCTGACAGCCGCAGACTTTTGAAAACAATGGAAGAAAACGTCATTGATTGTTACGTTGCTTACATCGCCATGCACGTGTGGCGTCGAGGTAGTTATTTGTAAGTGGTATTGAATTTTAAATCTATATACCACTTGGATGTGGCCAATTATGTTGTTTTATACAAGGCGCCACCAAGCATTGCTGAACAATACTTACTGAAAGATTTCATTTAAAAGAATGGCTAGTGTCAAGTTTGTTAGCATCAAGGAAAATAAGAATCACTGAATACTTGAATGTTAGAATTTGCAAAAGAACAGCAGCAGAACAAATGTAACTGTTTTTGCATGTACAGCTTTCCCGTCTGAAACTGGTACGCGTAGGAACAAAGAGAAACAGTGATAATTCAAACATTTCACAGGTCATCTATGAGAACACTATGCAGATATTAAATAATGTCAACACATATGAGCCTCGTTCTGGGAAAACTGGGATTCATGCATGTGCAGACAGAGTGGTCCTAGACTAACACTTGTAGTAAGCAAATGCTAATCAGGGACGATACTTTCCGCGGTTATGGTATATTTCATTATGAGTTAGTTAGTTACTAGCTTAGCTAAAACCCAGACTGCACAGGCTAAGCGGGGACGACAATTTCCGCATATGCATTAATCCCCATTTTCCCAGAGCGAGGATCAAGACATACTGAAAATGACATCCCAGTTTATTCAGTTATACTTGTTATTAAACAGTATATTATCCAATTTCCATTTTGACGTTGATAAAATAATACTAAAACGTAAGAACACATATAAGGAGATATAATCTTGTTAAACATCCTACAGGGCGATACAAAAACTCTTAAATAAGAAAACAAGTGATTAAAGGTTGAATAGTTGTGATCTGAACGATGCAAGCATTGTGTTATCTTTGCTTGATACAATGGATTATATTTTCTTGTTGACATTTTCGCGCATGGTGTGTCGGGTATGATTCGGATATGTAATAATTTAATGTTTCGATACATGGATAAAATGTCACATAGTATTATCAATACATTTAATAATAGTTAGCAAGCTTTTACATGTGCTTTATATAGAAAGAACGTTGAGGTTTTTTACTGACAATAATGTACTTGTCAATTTTGTATTATTCAAACATTTAAATAGAAACACACATAACACGCCCTTGGTGTGAATCATCGATACAAATGTAAAAAGCAACAGAATCAACACGCAAGTGTCATCTGCTGAAGACGGACATTTAAATTGCCCTGTGTACTTTTGATGGGAAGGATTGTTTCAATGGAACAATGCCACTTCGAACCCGTCTGTTTCACTTCGTGAATTGCACGTTTCAGATTTATGTCCTTATGTGAATCTTTTAGTTAAGTAGGAAACAAAAACGCTCGAATATTTTATTAATCTGATTTAACTACTTTAAATAATGTAATTTAGAAAGCAAATCTTTTAATTTGTCGAGCTCTAAGCTATTAACGCAATGTGTTAATGAACACGCATTGATTTTGATAGTTTTGTGCCCAGCGTATATGGCTTCTGTTTTTCTACTTCTAAAAGGATAAAAACAAGTTTAAAATGATTTTAATTTTCAATCGCAACAAAGCACAAAAGAAAAAATTGGCATACAAAGTTAATTTAATAAATTTGAATGTCCACTTCGGTAAAAGTCCAAGCAAGCGAAGCAACAATCCAATAATATTTACAGTTCAGTGACTCCAGTCTTTTATGCATAATTTTACTTATTTGACGGACAATGCCGAAACATGACTATTCATTCCTTTACTTAATATAACTACATATTTAAACAAATGTACAGATTTAAGTCTTTAACTGTTAATGTACTTATATCGCAACTTACCGAACTAGATTTGTGCGCGACCAGAATTATTGTTATACCCAAGGATGGACAAAAGCTACCAAAACGACCAAAGCCAAAGAATATTGCCCCATAAAGCCCATACAATTATAAATGTCATCACATCTCCAAAAAAGCTCCGAAAATGACCAACAAAAAGGAACGCTTATTCCCAAAGAGTGTCCATCTATAGATCACGCTCTATGGGTACGAGAAAAAAAACGAGAGGAACAATATATTCTACGTCACAGAAAAAAATGGTGGCATACATGGAAAAACGGAATAATGTAAAATAACTAGAAAATCGCATGAAATTAATACAATATGCAGTAACAAATAAGGTATACACGTTGCTACGATGCAATATGATAAAGCAAACAATGAAACATTACTGTTAGAAAAAAATAAACTGGAATATACAATTTTGACATATCTATGAAATCGTGAAATTTAATAGGCCTAATTGCATGAAATAAAATCCAAACTAAAGATGCACACGGCATGTTGTCTGTATAAACATTAATATAAGAGTTATTAGACATTAACTCTTTTGGAATCGCTAATTGCTACAAGAATGATGCTCGTAAAAGCATGCAGATGAAAAATGATGGCATAAGATATTTAAAAAAAAAAACAAATTTTAACATGGCATAATTATAAACATGAGCAACAAACTATTGTTAGGGCACATCAATGTATTATATATTCTGTACTTCATTGGAATCTTTTAAAAGCCAATCAGCACATCACAGTGTTTAAAAATAACTTAAATAGATGTCTTTTTTTTTAATTAATAAAATGTCATTATTATTTTATAAATTAAAAATGTATTATGAAGTCTCACAATTACGTAAATAGCTTAGTGAAACAGGATTCTGGTCATCTAAACTTGCACATTACATATAAATAATACAACCAAAGTAAGACACGGAGAAAGTGAAATAAAAATTGGCGTAATATTTTTTTATCGGTTCATTCTTGTATACACTGTGTCGTATGAGGGTAGCTTAAGTTGTCTTTTGTAATTATCACCCTCGGGTCATATGAGCTATTTTTACCAAGTTTCCTTTTAAAGAACAACACTTCTGAACTTCTAAACAATTGTAGGGCGTGTCAATTGTCTTTTTATATTGTCTCACAAACGTCTGAGATCTCTTGATGTCTATCAGACATGTTGATATTACCATATTCGGGGACCTCGGTCTTGATGTTACCATATTCGGTGACCTCTGCCCTGTAGGCCTTGAACTCCACGTACTGTGTGGGCTCGTATTTCTGGACAGTCGTACCTGAAGGCGGGCCACCCTCCAGACATTCGATGTCCAAGTCCGCGTACACCAAAGTCACACTGGCCCCTGAGGGTTCCTGAAGTGACCCACACGTTAAAGATATTACGTTGAACAACATTTTCATTAAATATAAACATAGAATCTTGAGGTAAATTAGCGACAAAAAACCTTAGATAATCATAATCTCTCTGTGTATGGACGTGTTTGACATACGATCGGTATAAATAATTACAACTTCAGAACTTCAGTCGACGAACCAGTCTTTATCATCAAACAAAGAGGTAACAAAGTAAGCCATAGGGACTTGTGTTAATACAATTTTACGTATGTTCCGCTAACATGTTATGCCTATAACCGTATATTTGTAAATACAACACTATTTATTATTATTTATTTTACAAAACAGTGATTAAAACGGAATTTGACATTTGTGAAACTATACATTTTACAATTATTCACCTCGTTTGGAAACTTTGCTCTTCCAGATTCCTGCGCTGTGTCAATTACGTCACTGTCAAAGTCGTCGTCTTCGTCCGACATAGTATCTGCACATAATTTATTAACAGAATGGCTTTTAAAGACGTGTTGTTTCAGTGTTTTTGTAAAAATCCATTATTTTGATAATAAAAGTATATCTACCGGTACGTGTTAAATTCTTATATATTTTCGTTTGATCTTGCAATAATTAATATAAAGTATTACTCTTTTGTTAAATGAGAACCTACATTTTGATGAACACGCAGCTATACATACATTAAGCTTAGGGAAACGTGACTCAGTTGTAACTGTATATGCTATGCAAATGTATACCATGTTTGTTCGTGAAATAAAATATGTTTAAACTAANTAAAAAAGTATATTTCGTTGCACGATACAATCCAACGTGTGTTTCATTTAATACACATAATATAATATATGTTAATCTGTGCATGTGTGTTTTAGTTTGTCTTAACTTCAGTCATAGTAATGCTAACCGAAATTATACATCTTTGTCATAAAGATATTTACTGAAAACTTCGATGCACAATTATTGCAACAACCGTCTTTAATTATTGATTAATGAAACCAATAACAAAATACAATTCAACACAATTATAAATAAATGCGTGTACAAATGATTGTGTGCTTGAAAATCATTGAAACATTATTAAACGATCAAAGCATGGTATGGAATTATTTCAGTCAGTTATTTTAGCATTTTGTCTACCTGATCAATATGACTCGACGTTAACTAATACAATATATCGACAGTGTTAATGTTTTTGTGAGTTCAATTGTTTCCAAATGCATTAAATTGTATAATTTCAAATATATATATAATTAAAATTAGACTTTTAAATAATAAACACTGTTCCGTCATATAATTTAAAAACACATTGAGATCGTAACTGAAATGTATTCGTTCTTCATTATAATTCATACAGTGTTTTCATTGTTTCTTATATCGGATGATTAAAAGTATTATTCAACATTGCATAAGCATAACATGAACTTTACAACGAGCTGTACAAAATGTTTTGTTACAAACAGTTTAACGTGCACATTGTTTGTTTTGTTTTGTAAAATGAACATGATCAGTGACTTACGGAATCAATTTCGGAATTATTTCTTTGCGTCTTCTCAATTCTGAAACATATGTCGATATGTCGTTAAATGTTATATGTGCCATATCGAAACATACATGTTATGTTTACTATTACTTTGTCACACACTCTCGTACCGGTTTTCATAGGCATGGCAATTTAGTTCAAGGATTATACCGCAAGAATACGGATAACTTTTCGGGCGATTGTGTCTTGCACATATCTTATTTTTGCTGACAGACCGATACACAGGCAGACTCCAATATACTCACACACTTCAGGGTTATGGGCATAAAATAAAGGTACTTATAAGACACGCTTTGCTAAGTTCACACAGAAAAGTTAACTTTGTAGAGTATACATCTACATGTACATATGTATTTGCAATCATAGGAAACATCTATTTTCACAATTTAGGAGAAAGTGTTGAAATGATTATCAACAACTTAACCATACATTCAAATGATGTTTACTAGTCACAGTTAATTTTATATAACACGAATAAATCATGCTATACTATTGAATGCCGTTCTTTTTAAAGTATGGTGTGGCTGTTGTTGTCGTTACCTGCTTGATCAATGTCTTGAGCCCTCGTTGCTGCTCGTCTACCAGCTCTACATAATCTAAGAAACATGGCAAATATAAATGATCGAATGTGGGATCATATTTTTGTTTCCGTTAAAACCGTCATTGAAATTAAGACGCGTTTAATAAATTTGAAAATGTCGTATGATAATTTTAAGTTAAATAACAAATTTCTTTACAGCAGGTGAATTTTAAGATATAATGGGTAAATATACTAAATACATTAACTTACCCTACCAATTTGATCTTTGATCTCTTCAATCCTGGAAATAAAAATAATACTAATTATAATTAGTTATACACATGAATCTTAACTTGCATTTGTTTTAAACAGATGCAAATTTCAATAAAACTTCGTTTATTGTTTGAATAAGTGTATATGGGTGGAGTTAGCTTTGCACTTAGTTGTTAAACTGCCGTTTGGAGAAACAGTTTACGTACGTTTTACAAGAATGAAAGAGGCAGCCATTGTGACTATAACTACTGAAGTGGAAACCAGCGTGTATGTCAAAGCAGTTGATGAAGCCTGCAATATAATAGACTGCACCGCATCTGAAAAAAATATGTTTTGGATACATAGCAAAATAGGCACTCAAACGCCAGCAAAAATGAACGGACGCAATCATACGCACGCACACGCGCTCACACGCAATCACCATGATTATTGCATGATGATTCACAAAACGATATAACACATACTAAATTAACTACAATTACATTAACAAGCAATCTATGAAACTATGTTGAGATAATAGTTGAATGTCGATAAATTATCTTAATTAGTGCTGCATTATATCTAAAACATTTTACCGAGTACGATTAAATGGGCGCTCTGTTTGAAAACAAAGCCGTTTTTCTCCATGAAACAAACAACAGTACTATTGTTATATTGTTTGGTGATTGAAAAATTGTGTGGCTTGTAATGTTTCACGTCAATGTTTGTTTCTAGTTTTTGCTCGAATTTCACGTTTTCAGAGCCAATCCACATCGCCAACATCTGGCCATCCGTAGAGCAGGTGAAGTCCTCATCTAGATGGACACACACGCAGTGATCACATTCTTGATTAGTGCAGAGAGGGCCTATGCCTTTGTGAGCTGAAGTGTAAATTGCATTGGAAACATATATATTGTAACATTGTATTGGTTAACTCACAATAAACAGTTGTATTTCAAATCGGAAATATCTAACAAATGTAACTTACCGAAAAATATTGTTACGTTAATTTTCAAAGGAGAATTATTATACATATATTCCAAAAAGA
>VMBQ01008203.1:0-10769 GCA_007657795.1 Dreissena rostriformis
TCCATTATCCAAATGAAATATAAATTTCTTATTTTCCCCAAATAAGAAAAAAACGTGCTATTTTTCCCCTAAAAAAAGACTGAGGCCCCTTCCCCAAAAAGGGTGTTTTGGCCCTGGAAGATTTAAAAAGTCTCAACATTTAATTTATCTCAAATCCAGCTCTATAAGTTGAACCTTAATACATATAAAATCCCATTTATTCTCAATTTTTAAGTATTTGATAGCAAAAGATAACAACACTAATTTCCAAATTTCAGTTGAACTGACATGATTTTTCCCAATGTAAAGGGACCCGGCCATTCCCAAAATGGTGAAAAAAAAACATAGATTTATATAGTATTGCTTTATAGCAACATGTTACAAGCAAGTCTATGCTATTCAAGCCATCTAAGCAAGGATCTTTTGAAATGTAATTGTATCAGTGCAAGATTTACTGGCCGTGCTCATTTCGATAAATTGAAAGTATATCATAATGAGAGATTAAGATAATGTTTACGTCACCTTGTTTGATTTTAATCTTAGATTTATCCAAGCATTAGTAATGTCCAGGTTTATGTTTGAAATGAGGTTCAACATTTATGAGGGCCTGCTCTGACATTCGCAAAATTAGCAAACGGCAACAAATTTGAAAAATTGGCTACAAAATTTACATTTTGCTATAACTTTTTCATCATAAAAACAAGATGTGTTTGTGAAACACTATGTCCCCTATTGCGATTTTGACTCATATATTTGACCTTTGACCTTGAAGGATGGCCTTGACATTGACCTTACACCACTCAAAATGTGCAGCTCCATGAGATACAAATGCATGCAAAATACCAAGTTGCTATGTTGAATATTGCAGAAGTTATGGCCAAAATGAGCGATTTTGACCCATATAATTGACCTTTGACCTTGAAGGATGACCATGACCTTGACCTTTCAGCACTCAAAATGTGCAGCTCCATGAGATACACATGCATGCCAAGTATCANTTGAACT
The DNA here is from genome assembly GCA_007657795.1 of Dreissena rostriformis. Classification (NCBI taxonomy): domain Eukaryota; kingdom Metazoa; phylum Mollusca; class Bivalvia; order Myida; family Dreissenidae; genus Dreissena; species Dreissena rostriformis. The sequence continues at coordinate 985 of VMBQ01008203.1, forward strand.
TATAATATAATATTTGGTGTATTTTCTACTTTTTCTGAGTATTTTTGTTCTGCAGTTACTAAAGAACGATGTATTTCGAAGGAAAATTTAGTAACTGAAAAACGTATGTGGAGTTTATACCGAAGTTCTTGTTTCATTGTGAAAAATCGACCAAAAATCACCTTCCGTCGTAACTGACATTTGGACGTCGAGAATTATACACTTCGATTTTGGGTTCATATTTGTGAAACTTTTAGCTGTTTTGGACATACTTGGTGGATTTTCATCAAATAAACGGTGTTTAATCATAGATTGATGCTTCCTGCTGGCAACCACAATGACATTTGTGTGCATTATTAGATCTTTCATGCTGTTGCATAGCGTTATTAAATACACCTGTGAAATCATCATTGGATTCCTTTTCTTTTATTATATATACAAGGACCAAACATTTTTTTTCAAGTACCTGTGTGGTAGAATTGATATGGTCACAGAAAGGAGCGATTTACTGGACACACACTTGTCCTGACCTCCCAGGTTTATTTTAATCGTCTTTGTCTGTTAATTTCAAAGTTAATAAAGTCCTTCCGCGCCTGAGGCTGCGTTATATGTTGACCCTAATCTGGCAATCTATACTCTGACACATTTCTTACATGTAGTTCTATTACAGTTAAAAGTAACTATATTTTCCTCCTTGAGCAGTGTCTATTCTAGGAAAGGGGATGGGGGGATTCACCCCCTTTTATCCCCCCATATTTTGCATGGGAGGGGGATTTTTTTTACATAGACAAAGAAGGAAAAACGTCATACATTTTTGTTATATTAGAATAATCAGTAACATTCCCCCATCTTTTTTTAATCCTAGAATGGACACTGCCTTTAGTAGTCTTGTTAACTTGAAGCTTATATTGCCATATTAATTAGAGAAAGTTTTCCGAACTGCGCATCTAACATTGGGACTCATAGAAGTTTGGTCCAATGAGTTCTTAGCCACATGTCATTGAAGAAAAAAAAATGCAATGACAGTACTATTGTTTGGACTGGCAGTGGCATAACCATTGGATTCTTTTTTTGTTTTTTTATTACAGGGGAACCAAAGAATATGATGACTTCTGGCTGTTTGTTGAAAAATATGAGAAGTTTCAACAGAAACAAAAGCAAAAACCAGCCGGTTAGTATTGAAAAAACATAATGTAATTTAATGTGACAATTTATTTTACTAAATAATTTAAAATATCTTGTGTTAAAACAAATGAAAGCTTTTCTGTTTAAATCAAAGTGTAATAATTTGATTGGAAGACCATTTAGAAGAGTTTTAACCGCGCCAAAAGATTTTACTAAAAAAATATTTCATATACTAGTTTGTTTTTGAACATTAATGACCTGTTTGTTACAAAAGATATGACAATAAATTATTCACTGACAGGCTTTTTCCTGGTGTATCTATGGGTCCGTTAAACGGACCCATTCCCAAACCTCCCAAATTCTCCATTTTTGTGTGTGTGAGTGTCTAATGATTATTATATATAAATTTTATTTCAATTCAAGCTTAAAAAGTATAGAATTATAATTTCTATGATTTTGTTCTTCTCATTTGAATTATTATTATGAGTAATATTAAATTAGTTTTTCCCAAATCTGTGGACTTTTAACGCGAAACAATTCTCAATCCCCAAATTGCATTATTTTCCAAAATGGCCAGGAAAAGGCCTGACTGATATGGTTTGTTGAAAATGTTATGCTGTTTACAAAAATTCTACACAGCCTAAACCTTTCTTCAAACTTCAATGTCAATTGAATACCAATAATTTTAACACTGAAAAACCTTAATTAATTTCTCAACTGTTCATTAAAAATAGTATTTTTTTAGCCTTGTAACATGAAATTCTTAGCTGATGTTTTGTTAAAAGAGCTTTTTGTTTGCATGTTGAAGTTTTCAGCTGGAATATATGCTGTTCTAAATTCAATATAGATTGACTTGCTGTTGGCATGTTCTTATGATTTAGCTATTTGCTTAAGAATCTTAAACTACAAGTGTTCATTCTAGATGCGGATGGTGGTGAGAAAGAAAGCAAGCTTGGGATTCCTTGCCACTATGACAAGAGATACAGGATTAATGTGACATTAGTGAACAGGAATGTGGAAGATTTCCTCAAAAAGGGAAGACTAGCAGGTTTGATATGTTGATTTCAGTTTACAGTCTTTACTCATGTACATATGCACAAGGACAGATCTGGAAAAAACATTACTATTTCCGGAGGAAAATAGTAATTTGTCCATTTGTTTATTTGTTCTTCTGTTTGTGGGAGGTTAACCTAGAATTGCACATTTCGTATAACATAAATAATGCTTATCAGGTCAAATCTAAGAAACCTTGTAACCACTCTTAGAGGCCACTACCACTCGAATAAACTAAGTCAGAATGATAATCTTGAAATATCGATGCCAGTTAATCTGGGTCAGCTTTGTCCAAACAGTTGGTCACCAGGTCAAACCTAAGCAAAACCTTTTTACCACTTTATAAGCCACATTTATGCCTCAATCTTGATAAAACATTGCCAGAATGCGTATCTTGACAATATCAAGGCTATGTTTAAAACTGGGTCATTGTAAACTAAAGTTATTAAAACGACAGATTAAAATCAATTAAGGACCATAGTTATTGAGAAAACCATGTGCTGAATGCAGTTCCTCGATTACAAGTAACATTTGGACATGAATACATTTGACAGAATCTGGCATACACTTATTTTCACATAATTTTCTGATTTGTTGATAATTTGGGGACTGTTTAGTACAATGTTCAACTGCATCAATTATTTTATATTTAAACATGCATGGTTGATAGCACGTTTACAAACAATCAATTTGGTAGCGTGTATTATATCAAGCGCACACGAAAGTATCAATTTAACATGAAAGAAAATTCTTTTTCTGGTGAATTCAATTTGTTCCTTGTTATGGAGAATAAGCATGAAGCCTCTTATGCAATCAGTTTTTTACTCTACAAAATTCAACCCAGTTTAGATAAAAAACTTTTTTTTGCCATAATAATATTTTGCATTAAAAATTATATAAATAGATAAGATTATAAAAAAGGACGAACTCATTCTCCGAATTTATTTGGTTTATTGATGGTTGCAGATGGATGAACAGGGCAATAACTGTAAAATAAGTTAACAAAAAGTAAAAAAGTCAAATATTCACCCATGAATTGTCATGTTGAAATCTCAGAGCTCCAGATAAGGTTTTGTGAAATTCTTAACGTTACTACCAGATATTCAAAAAGAATTCTTAACTCTTAAATTTTATTCTTAACATTACTACTAAGTTTTGGAAAATAATTATTAACTTTTCTAAATGACATAAAAATAAATAATTATGGGTATTTTCATGCAAAACAATAAAAATAAAACTACTTGAAACTTTATTTATACGAGTTCAACAGTGTCTATTGACCATGGGAATTTTATTTTTCAAATACCTTCATATGCCCAAACTGTGCTTAGATTGCATGCCTTCAATGGATTTTTACTTATTTCACAATTCAAACAGATCTCCCCTCCAATCTTTTCAACGATTAGCCACAGAAATTGTCCCTTCCACTCGTCCAATGTTTTTTGCTTAAGTTTGGACCCGTCGTGTCGCTTTTTTTTAGCTTTTCCGACTGTGTCGGCAACTAAACATACAACATCGTATAAGAGCTTTTCTATAATGTCTTTCTTAACATTCAACTTCGACTCACTGTGCGTACAATATGTTAAAAGCCTGTTTTTTTTTGCACGCTTTGCAGTTTTTTAGGACGTCCTCTGGGCGCAGCCATTTGTTTTTGACAGATAGACTGTACACGCCGCTTTTATTGGAAAAAATGCGCTTCGTTAAATAAACCTGATAACCATTTTATATAAGTACCGAAAAGATCTTTAATACGCGAAAAGAACTCAATGAAAATCGATACGAACTGATGTAAAAATAATATTTGTAACTTGATTTTGTAATTCTTAATGGTACGACCAGATTTTAAAATAAATACGTAACGGACTTGAAAATAATTCGTAATTACGAAATACGACCCTTATCTGGAGCTCTGAATCTTGTATGGTATCTGAGATATAACCCTGAAAAGATACATCATACAAAAATGGCTTTAACTTTTTATTTAAGAAAGTGTAGGGTTATGGTTTTTGTGCATGGCACTTCTCCTTATTGATATCTATACACTCATGAAATTTCATGTTGAAATCTTATATAGTTTCTGAGATATAACCCTGAAATGTTTGTGACAGATGGACGGATGGACAACTCCAAAACTATATCCATTCTCCTTTGGCAGGGGATGAAAACTACAACATATATATAGACAAATACTTTTAGACTTTGTTTTGGGTAATTCTTATATTAGACTGTAATTAGTTGTTATTGCTTGAGTAGAGACATTTGACTCACTGTGCTGCTTGTCGTGTCAGATGCGGACATTGATGAGGCTATCACCAAGGACAAGGTCAGGGAGTTCAAGGCCATCATGCTGCACTACATGGACTTCCAACAGAAGCAGAAGGTCAGTCCAACAGACATAGTCTGTAAGGCTAATTGTAAAACAAACTGCAGAAACTGTGTTATATTTAAACACAGCCGTTTATTACTTTTTCGGAGATGCATTTATAAACAAGCCAATGATACTTCATAGGTGGCGTTAATAAGCAAAGTTTTGAAAAAAACAATGGACAAATCTGGCTAAGTCGCGCGGTCTGGTAAGGAGCTCCCTGACCGCTTTTAAGTCACGCAAGGTTAAGTGGTCTCATCAGCGGACAGGGTAGCTCATGCCCAGACCGCTAAATACATAGGCTAGTCTGGAGCTACTCTGGTATAAGACCCATTTTTGCATGATGCGGCTCATATGATGCGTTCAGTGGCCAAAAGCAACGATTGTATGATATCAGTCTAAATTATAACCAGCATAAAGGGATAAGTTGGAGGTACCGTATCACCCAGTCATGATTGTCCACTGACTCTAAGCAGTCACTGACACAAGCAGTCCGGCCTAGCAAGTCTGAATACTAAGATCATAAAGGAAGAGCGAGGTTTCAAGTCTTATGTTTAAAATATGATCAATTCCTGTGAAAATTAAGAATTGTGAAGCTTATGCTTATTTGAACCACCTGACATAGGAAAAAAATAGCATTGGCCATAGATTGTAATCAGTCTCTGACTGAGGCACTTTCATATTGATAAGGTTATCCACATAATATATTAAAACTTTTTATCTTATATTGAGTGTGTAGATATTATAATTGGTGTTATTACTATGTTCTTATTGTTGTCTTTTGTTGACAGCTATAATAATTTTTATTTATATAACTGAATATTTTGCATGTTAAAACATAAGGTACTTCATTGTTGTTGCAATGTATCATTGCTGACCAACTGCATCACTTTCATCCATCATGGGTTTTTTGGGTTGTGGGGGAAGGAGCCGTTAGCCCTTATGTTGGGGAAATTTTACGCGTGATTTTCCACTTTGGGGGAAAAATTGTGCGCATGGGAATATTCGCGGCGTTTCCCTTTTTGGGGGATTTGTTTACTTACTCTCTCATTATTACAATACATTTGTACATGTTTGCACTATACTCTTTGATTTTTTCATAATTTATTACGTTTGACAAGATTAAATTGAAATAGAATCGAGATATTATAATCATGAGACACATCTTTCAATTAAAAATTTTTTTTTTGTTTTTTTTGTTTTTTTTAGGGGGAATTTTTTGGTCCTGAAAGGGAAAAAGCCCAGCCTAGTTTGGTGGGGGAAGACGCCGATATTCGGCGTCTGTTATATAAGGTAAAAAAAAACACTGTCCATTCACCACATGGTCACTGTTGCATTTTGGGTTTTATGCAAATTGTGAACATTCTGAACATGAAAGCTACTCAGAACTGTGATTGTTTGCAGCTTGCAAAGCTGAAGAAGGTGAAGACTGACCAGGAGAACCTTCCCATCTACCAGTACCGGCAGCACATTGTGGACACGGTCCGAGAGCACCAGGTGGTCATCATAGCGGGGGACACTGGCTGCGGAAAGTCTACACAGGTACAGCTGGGCTGTGAGGTTACTTTACATAATTTAACACTGATGACAACATTTGAGCCTCCTTATGTAAAAAGGGGGTTTAATGCATGTGCCTAAAGTGTTTTCCCAGATTAGCTTGTGCAGTCCATACAGGCTAATAAGGGACAACACTTTCCGCCTTAACTGGATTTTTGTCAAGAAGAGTCTTCCTTTAAACAAAAAATGCAATAAAAGCAGAAAGTGGACTGCACAGGCTAATCTGGGACGACACTTTACGCACATGCATTAAATCCCTTTTTCACAGAGCGCGGTCCATTAACAATATTCTTGCAGGAAAGGACGGGTAAGATTTTCAAGAAATGATCCAATGATATTTGCAGTTTCCTCATTACCTCCACAACATGTTCTTTGCAGGTTCCTCAGTACCTTCTCCATGCGTCCTTCACAAACATCGCGTGCACTCAGCCTCGCAGGATTGCCTGCGTCTCGCTGTCAAAGCGTGTCGGATATGAGACACTTAATGAGTACGGCACTGAAGTGGCCTTTCAGGTATAAATGTGTGGATAACGTTGGGATGCAATTGGTAACAATCTTTTGGTAGCATTGGGTATTGTTTGTTGGGTCGAATATTTTTGTATCGGATCGAGTATTGAAATGAATACAAGTGTACATCAACTTAGCACTTTTTATGTATTTGTATCAATTAAGTTTCCTATAATTCTTCCCTTTTAGAGATGCTTGACAGGAAAAAAAGTTTCATGCTTAGCCCTGAACTTTTGTTAATTAAATGTGCATGTGTCTGGAATCAGGTCTTTGAATGCCCCCAAAGGGAGGCATATAGTTATTTTATCATCTGCCCTTCTGTATTTCCTTCTTTCTGTGTGTAAATCTGTGCTCCTGGTGCCGGGAATAACTTAAAAAGTATGAAAGGAATTCAAATGAAACTTCTTATAGTTATAGAAGGTTTTAAGAGGAAGTGCAGAATACAAGAACCGTAACTCTTATCTTTGGGACTTGCAGCCCGCAGCAACATTTAAGTGGAGCTGGTTAATGGAATTTTACACCCCTGCTATAATGAAAAATGTTTCATGGGAATGCCCCCCACAGCAATAGATTTCGTTCAAAATGTGTAAAAGACTCCATCCAAAGAGTTGAGGAAAGCAATAGAATTTGCGAGTAAAAATTATAGTTACATGAGATGATATTGTAGTGTTTTAGTGTTAATTTCAATGTGTAGTTCAATGTTAATGAACATCATTAAGTATATTTGAAATGCATTTCTGAAAATAAAATGTTATTGTTTTGTTACTGTCAAATTAAATTGTTTATTCAGGTCAGATTTGAGAAAACAAAGACCAGAAACACCAAAATACTGTTTTTAACAGAGGGTATGTATTATAATAAAAATATTTGGTTTAAATAGTTTAATTTATTTAAAGAGTGAGTTTGAAACATGTGACATGTTAAACTAATAATTTATTTTAAATATTTGATAACAACAGTGTGTTTTGTTAATAGAACCAAAATTGTCTACTTCGTTTTCAGAGCCACTTTTCTTATATATTGGCCATATCATTTGAAACTCGATGTTTCAAAGAATTTTTTTTATCTAGACAATGTTAAAAATATACATAATTGATCAAATATAAATAAATAATTTGATGCTGACGATGACTGTATTCATGCAGGTCTGTTACTTCGCCAGATGACCTCTGACCCACACCTGTCCCTGTACAATGTGATAGTGATAGACGAGGTACATGAGCGCCACATTCACACAGACTTCCTGCTGGGGATACTGCAGTGCCTTGTGCGTCACCGTGACGACATCAAGGTCATACTAATGTCGGCCACCATCAACATTGAACTGTTCAGCAACTACTTCCATGATGCTCCAGTTATTCAGGTACTTATGAGCTCACCTGAGCACAAAGTGCTATGGTGAACTAATGTTGTTAGTGAAATTGCAAAGGTCAGGGTTTTTTACTTTGGCGCTTTCATGGTAAAGTGGTCCTTTACTAAGTGTGTTCAAAACATGCCCCTTGGGTCAAATACTTGTTAAATACTTACATAGTAAATATCTTTCAAAATAAATTATTCTCTGAATCTGCAATAGTCAAGGAGTTTTATAAGGTGGGTACTTTTGTATGGTGGTCCTCTAGTCCTTTTAGTGCTTAGCAGTGGATCGATCCTGATCCCTTGAGTTCTGGTGCCAGCATGTCATCAGTGGATCATGGGTCCTGTCAACAGCTGACGTTTCATGCCTTTGTGTTTATGTATGCCCCCAGGTACCAGGTCGCCTGTACCCAATAGAGATGGAGTTCTGCCCTATCAAGAAGGACTATGACACGTCCAAGTCAGAGAGGCTGGACCCGTCCCCCTACCTGAGGGTCATGCAGAGGATTGAGAAAAAGGTGAGCACACAGTTGTCAATGCTTCAGTGGAGTCCGTATGGCTTGCTTTTGAAGGATTTATTTAAGTATTTTATTCAATTATTGCTATTATTTATTGAAGGATGCATTTCATATGCGTCTTGCCATAGCCTAATTCATTTGTATTTTTTTTTTAAATTCACAACCAGTTTAATTTAAATAATAATTGGAAAGGAAAATATTTAACAGATAATTTTATTAAACAGTTTTATCAGATGTAACTTTGATTAATAGTGTTTACATTACTGCTGCATCAATATTCCAATATATTAAATAATATTGAAGTATGGGTTCTTCATATGGTATTGCTTTTCTTACGAAATATATAGAACAAAATTGTCTTTTGGATTTGTCTAATTGACCTCTGCAGTAACAGTATGCGCACTGTTTGAATGCAATCACATAAAGTATTTCAATATATTGCAATATATAGCAATCTGGTGTCTCCTAATTTCAATATTTTGCAATACATTTTTTGCCATTTTGTTGCAGCCCTAGTTATCCCCACACTTTTTGAAAAAAAGTGGGGATATAGAGAATACTAGGTCGGTGCCGAATAAAGCGAAGTTTATTTTGCGAGGCTTAGAAAATCTGAACCACGAGCCTTGGCGAGTGGTTCAGATTTTCGGGCCGAGCAAAATGAACTTCGCTTTATTCGGCACCGACCTAGTATTCGATTTATCCCATCAATATTATATTTATCATACATTGTTTTTATATTTAATTTGTTTCTTATGCAATCAAACATCAAAATCAGATTAAATTAACTGAATCTAACCTTGCGTAGTAATTTTTAAATTGTGTGTGATCTTTTCCGTTTACGCCACTGGAAATAGTCCTTAAGCATTCCATGCAAAAGCAGAGTAACAAGACAAAATACCGCAATATGCCTCGATTCAAATTTAATCAGCATTCCAAATGTTACACACTGAAGTAGAACACAAACGCTTTTGTTCAAATTAAAATTCTAGTTTCACCACTGCAATAAACAAAAGAATGGCTGCCATTTTGAACTTACGTCAGGCATGATTCAGCATTTATCCTCGCCGATAATGTAAATTTTAGTCTATAAACAACTCTTCTTTTTACATACTTTTTACTTACTGGCATAACAAAGTCAAACATCTACTGCTTCTTGTTCTACTCACTTAAGTTATGTAACTACCATATTTATTTTCGTCAGTTTTGTTTGGCGAGTTAAAACTTCCGCACATAAAACAACATTGATTTCTTCATCGCCATTTGGTATCAAAACACGCTTACCTCAATGGCAACTTTAATTCAATCCCTATAAAAATACAATTACAATG